>OX442432.1:4033989-4215052 GCA_949361645.1 Spongilla lacustris | reverse complement strand
TGCATCCTTTTCAAAACGTATAGTGACGTCGACACAAGTAAGACAACCTTTTCAGTTCTATGTTATAACAAATATAGTCTCATTTTGTTGTTCAGTTCATTTATCATGTGCTAAATTCATACAGTTCTGCTTACGATTTTGCCCTTGTATCCCTCCTACTTTTTTGTGAATATAGAGAGAATGTTTGTATTTATTTCTAGTCTACTCATTCACAAGTACATCAATTAAGTTCAGAGAGTGTAATTACCTCTATTCATGGATGATAAGTGCATGCATACATGAACCATGCATGGTTTCGATTATTGGAATGTGCGGCTGAGGAATGCTGCTGCATGTGGGGCTAACTTCAACGCGGTATATAAACGGCGCCAAAAACCAATCCCATTCAATTGCTGAACAAAATTATAGAATGGTTAAAGAGCACAACGTTCTAGTGGAAATCAAAAACAAATCTGGTATTCCGATGACGTTAGGAGGTACTTGGTATGACAGCGGCAGAACAGCAGATGGTTTTTCATGGCCTCAGACCATTGATGATAGCAATCCTGCTATACTGTCTTGAACTATGAACGAGATGCTGCCATTGCCGGCTGCTCGGGTTTCGTGTGGTACAAAATGAGCGACAAGTATGTGGCTATCGCATTCTCCAATCCCCTTATTGGGACAAACAAAATAGGTGTGGGCCTCCATGATGGCCAGAAGGTTTGGGACGACATGAACAATCACGACTACAAACCATTTGAGGTGCAGCTAACTATAGGAGGCAAAAACCTGATCTTCAGCTGCAGCTGTACAGAAGGAAATGTAGACACCGTAAAAGTTACAATATTCTTGATGCTAGCTATTTATGAACACTCACATGAACCTGTATTTTTTATGTGGTGGCTTTAGGTGTAATTATTATGAATGCAGAACGTCAATGAGCGGAAGTGCGGCATGCACGGACGCCCGCGAGGAAGCGTCCGAAAGCTATATAATACCGTAAATCAAAAACTTCTCTATCGTGAAACAGATTGGTATGTAGGATTGGTCATAGGCGGCCGGAGGGGGGGGGCCCAGGGGGCCTTGGCCCCCCCCCCCCCCCCCCCCCCCCCCCCTCCCCAGGCTATGGCGCCCCCTTCCCCCCACCTCCAATCCCTAAAACTATTGTCAATTACTACAAACCAAAGAGACTACAACATACGGAGCATAATCTAGCTTCTAGCGCTTGCTCGCATTCGTTATTAGCAACAATCCAGAGTCAAACGGTTACGCGTGCATCTGAAGTATCGTAAGCCACGCCCCTTTTGGCGCCCCTCGTGTTCTTGGCCACTCCCATCGGTAGATGCTGCGGCCGCCTCTGTTGGTGGTGCAAAAAGTAAGGAAACAAGGTACAGTTAGAGTGAGGTTTGGTAGGAAGAAGCCTATTCGCCAAATTCAGGACTGTTATATAGTTATAGGATCCTACCAAACCTCACTTTAACATACTGTATCTTGTTTCCTTGCCTTTTTCACCACTAATCCTACTTATCACAAATCACTATCTCGATAGAGAAGTTTTTGATTTAGTCAGGAGTGATCAATACATGGCTTAATTAGTGTATTCGCTGCAATGTATATAGCACACTTAGGCCTCCTTCGGCTATTATCGATCCGGTCACGTTCACGGCTAACCGTACCAGATCGTATCTTAGCAATACGGTCACATTGGTGGTTTGACGGTGGCCGCCTGGATTCAAGACGGTCCCGGCCCGGTCAATATCCGGTCGCAATTTAAGCAGCAATTATACATCATCAGGTTTGCCGATCGAGTTCGGCCTCACAGGTCGGCCTGCCAGGCCGGTGTCATAGGGTATACGGTTCGGGGCAATGTTCGATCCGGGGGACCGTACATGTATATATACCCTTAGCCGGCTTAGGGAATGTGGTCCCCCCCCCCCCCCCCCCCCCCCCCGGACCCAACTCCCTATAGGGAACACGGTCCGTCTAAAAAAGTATACATGGAATACAGTCCGGGGGGTGGGGCGGATTTAATTCCCTGACAGTATTGAGGCCGTTTGATTTTGGTTAATAACATTGTACCTCATCTATACCGCATTGGTATACCCGAAAATTTTCAGTAATTCGGATCAGGGCAAGCTTGGGCATGCATCACGATTACAGTCATTTTTTTTTTTTTTTTAATGCTCAGCTTTTTGAAACACAATGCATTGGTTACATTGGGCACATCACGCTTACTGGTCGTAAACTCTATGGAATGTATCAGTCTGTATCAGTTGGCAACCTGCGATCATGTGCATGCACTTGTATTTTATGATGTATATTAGTATATATGGGACAGTGTCCAGCAAAATCGGGCTTGTGGGGTTATAATTTTATCACTATAAAAATTGCACGTTGTACTTAACAACACATCTTCGCGACGGTACTATCTTTTCCTTTCAAATTTCTTACACTTGATCCACCACCATTTCTCTGTGTGAAAATCGATCTTTGTGATCTATACACCTTTTCCGTGCCGTGGATACAACAATCGTTAACCCAGCGGGTTAGAAATCCACATTTCTCCACGTACGAGTGTTGAAAACGTGTCAAATTCGGAGTGTGCATATAGAGGAGTCCTGTAGCTATTGGTTTGTTCTGTTCGTTAGTTTCTGAATCATCCGTTACGGAGATACAGTTGAGCAAACAACAGGCACAGTTTCCCGCTTGATTCGCGCCAATGTTATAATCACCGTCTTCCCATTCACTGAGCGGGACGTGATTTGCCAAAATCATTGGCGCGAATCAAGCGGGAAAACGTGCCTGTAGTTTGTTCAACTGTATCTCCGTAACGGATGAATAGAAATTAACGAACAGAACAAACCAATAGCTACAGGACTCCTCTATGTGCAACCCGAATTTGACGCATTTTCAACGCTCGTACGTGGAGAAATGAGGATTTCTAACCCGTGGGGTTAACGATTGTTGTATCCACGGCACGGAAAATGAATAGATCACAAAAAACGATTTTCACACAGAGAAATGGTGTGGGAACAAGTGTACGAAATTTGAAAGGAAAAGATAGTACCGTCGCGAAGATGTGTTGTTTAGTACAACGTGCAATTTTTATAGTGATAAAATAATAACCCCACAAGCAAGCCCGATTTTGCTGGATACTGTCCCATACATATAAACCATGCAGGGAATACGGTCCGGGGGGGATTGTATTCCCTATAGAGCTCTTTCATTGCGCGATTTAATAGCATTCATCATCTAATTAGTCCGCCATATTGGTGCCCGTTTACTATGGAGAAGTATGGGCTTATGTTTGGTTTTGGTGTGTTACATTAGTTCAGAGTGCCGTCTAGAGACTAGACGTATATACTATTGTGCTCAAACACATTTAAAACATATGACTGATTTTTTTACCTGTGCCCTCGGAGCGTGAGTAACTTATCAAAAAGCACCAAAAACCGAGCATAAACCCATACATTTCCATAGTAAACCAAGCTCCATGATGGAGGACAATAAAGCAATTAACGCAATTAAAGCCCACGCGTCATGTGACCATGAAAGAGCTCTATAGGGAATTGAGTCCAGAATGGTTTTGTACAGCCAGGGTACTCGGATTTGGGTCCGGTGAGGAACGTATACATATTCCCTTAGGGAATACGGTCCTCCGGACCAAGAATTGCCCCGGACCGTATACCCTATACTAGTATGACACCGGACTGTCCGCTTGCGGAACCTGACCTGACAGGCCGGGATCCCACAAGGGGGACACCGTGCATGCGCCAATTATTTCATGTTTGTCCTTTGTTAACTCTATGTGTGCTTTGACTGATTTCAGGTTGCTCTGTCTCACAGTTAAGAAGGAAGCTAATTAAATTACTGACTGTGTCGTATTGGCAGCGGATATAGTCAAAATTTATTTTGTACATATAGTCTGATATAGAAGTCACTGTCGTATTGACTCGTTCAGAACGTCGCGGCTTTCATGTTATGTTTCGTATCTGCCTCACATGCACTTATGCAAGCGATTACCCAAGATCATTGACGCAAATCGACAAATTCGTAACAGGTCGGGTGCTTGACAACAGAGACCTATATATACTGTTTAAAAGGTACTGCGGTGTGTCATATATACAACAATTTAATACGAATGAACCTTTTTTTATGCGATGCCTGGTTTCTTATTAATAGTTAATGGTGTATGCTCGCAAATCCTATAATATTATACCCTTGCATCTCCTTAACTCATGCCAAAATCCATTATACATGCATTGCATCCATGAGTATCGGCTATACACGTATAAATGTGATGAGCAGTATCTTCTTATCAAATTGGCTCGATTTTGATACCTAATTTGGACAATTAACAGCGCGCTTACTAATGTAAACCGTCTCCAATTGCCTTATCGGGTATGCAGTGACAATTTAGCAGGTGCTGGTAAAATATTGCATTGTGTAGGTAATGTTGTCAAAATAATGCATCATTTATGGTACCAGTATCACCTTATATAGTATTGTCACTAGATACTATCTATAGTATCATTTATAGACCAGGTTACCTTGACCATAGATATTAGAGTAGAAGGATTGGAAACGGACTCAATTAACACTACTTCACGCGCAGGATCCGTGATGTTCCTCGTACTCAGACCGCTTATGGCAGGTCCTGGTGTATACCCTATGCTGAATCAGACAAAAACGATCATTCAAGCCATGTAGACAATCACAAAACAAAGCAAACCCATGGAAAAAGATCGGGAAGTTGTGGCAACGGTTGTTAATAGTCTTCATGGTACAATAGTGAGTAGACCCTGGTAATATTACGGCATTATCAATATGGATCACCCGTTTTGACTTTTTTTCACGACCAAACCCAGAGCTTGGTTACGCGCGAATGGTGCCTACTGTACGTAGAATTGGTGTAGCTATCTGGAAAAAATGTTTCAATCGACATAAAAGCTTAACCAGGGTAGTTTTATCGGTTAGTTCATGGCGATGTCAAAAACTTAAAATGTGGAGTAAGTCAAAGACCCTCCAACCTAAACGCTTTAAACACATCTCACTGTACGTAAAAAAAAATTCTGCATCTGGCCATGGTATTTCCTTATTAAGAAAGACAAGTTTAGGGGAGTTGTATCGGTTAGTTGTTAATAATATGGTAAGCCCTCAAAATTCTGTATCTTGGGTTCTAAAAGGGCTATAAACATGGCGATAAGTTTCCCGAATGTACGCATTTTGCGCTATCGTATTCTTTTTTCAGATTGTACAAAGCACTCAACTTACTTTCTTTTCAAGAGGGGCGAGGCGTTACTTCATCGAATTAGCACCATCGCTGAGTCCGCGCTTTGCAATGTACAGGGCTCTATAGCTCACGTACTCCGTTTCCAATCCTTCAACTCAAATATCTATGCCTTGACTAAAGACAGTATGCATATATAGCATTTTGTTAAAAGTATGATGTAAGCTTATCAGTGAACGCATTTTGGAATATGCACATCCTGATGAGTGACAGTTGGGATAACGCATCACTGCATATATATTTTTTACACCTTTGGAGTCATAAACTGATCATATCAAATGAACAGAAAAAAACAGATTACATTTGTTGTGTGACAAACTTTAAAATTAATTTAGCAGTCGTCTGTATAAGCATTGGTTCAATCCCTGTCTTACAGTTATGGTCTCGAGTTCAAAATTGGTGGTATTTATAAAACTAGAAGCATTTTTATGACCATTGCTTACAGTAAATACAACTTTTGTACTACTGGCCACCTCCTCAACTACTTCTACTCTAACCATGCAATCCCAATGCCTTTTGCAATATTTATGTGTGTTCGTATTCATAGGCTACTTTACTACTCCACAATACTCTATCTTGATTCTTGCAGTGCTGTATTTATCATTGTCAGAGTAGATACACGAAAACGGATAGCCTTTTTTGTTGCACTCTGTATGTCTGCATGTATATACCACATGTCAAATACAAAGTGCCTATTAATTTATAAAACTGAACACTCCAGCCCGGCCTTTGGTTTCTTCCAGCACATATAAATCCTGTATAGATTACAATGCATAACTATCTTTAAAGCTTGCAGTTTGTCCAGACTCTGAGAAGAGCTTACAGAATCACGATTGCCTGAATCAATATCACACGTGCTTCTCTTCTTTGCTAAAATTACTTCAGAGTACGTAGTGAAGAACCATATATATGAACAGTGTGTTTTATATGTTTTCATTTAAAAAGTCAACAACTTGTCAGTCTTACTATTATTATCGTCATGAAACGGTCTTATGCACTTCATGAAGTTAAACATGGCAATTAGAGCAGTAAAGAATTAAGCCAGTAAATTGCTAGAGCTAGAACATACATTTGCTCGAAGCACACACTTATTGCACGTACAATGCTAGTACACAGCACGAGATCAAATGTGAAGTTTCAATGATTAGCCGGTATGGAATTAAGCATCGGGCTCATTCTAACGTGTTTTGCTGTAGTCTTGTCTGAGGCTATTCTTTTCCCTTGCTCGGCTTGTCAATATACTAGAACTGGTTCTGTGGGAGGCAGCAAATGAGTTGAATACCCGAATGTCGCATTTGAATTCTCATCATCTTGCTCGAAATCAAGGCGCAATAATGTAATTACATTATGCCACATGATCACCTAACTAGTGCCGCCCTCGACTCTGCCATCGACTTCGTCAGTTCAGAACTGACAATGTTCTGTCAGCAACGAATTTCAAGAGGGAGTGGGCGCGCATGCCACCAATTTTGCGATGATAAAGCATTCTATATACCGTATAAATACTGTTGTACCATAATATAGTTCAGCTTGTACTCGTTTACATGTGTTTAAAATTATACAGCGGCACATGAAATTAGTTTTTGGGCTACACTATTAGTGATTGCATGAAATAACACAAAATCGCATCAAATAGTTTCATTTAGAATCATTACATACATAGATTTGCCCGAGCTCTGCTGGCTGGATTACCTCCTCCCCTTGACTTTATTTGTATATGTGTGTGTGAGTGTGTGTATGTGTGTGTGTGTGTGTGTATGTGTGTGTATGTGTATGTGTGTGCATGTGTGTGTCTGATATCTAGATTCAAACTTCAAGATGTCAAATTGAACGTCAAAATATCTTGCTTATGCTTCTTTTTACTTTTGTTTTAACTGCGCGGTCGAATTACAAATATAACGATGTGTACCTTCTTGCTGCCAAATGAATATAATGTGGCAGGCCTATCGGCCTAGCTTTCCCACAATTAAATTAGTCTGAGGATTGGCTATTGCTAGCCAAATTTACCTCAGCTGTACTTTATTCATAAGCTTTTCCGATTGCGTTTCAGTGAAGCAAAATGCAACCACAGACAGTACGTATTAAACTTTTAATTATAAACCTAAAGGTGCGGTGACGGAGATTATTTTTTCCGTGTCATTACTAAGGAAACTATCAACTGATGCAGTCACATGCATGGAGCCGTTTCCTGTTAGGTATATCAGCTGTACAAGTCTGCGATGTGCACGGCTGAGGTGGATTGTTTTAATGTATATATGTTTATTTATTTATTCACAGAAGGTCAGTAGCAGTTGTCGCTGAGCTAAGAAAATATACTCAGCTGCCAATGATACCAAGTGTCAGGTTTGAGCTGGAGTGGACAAACATTGCCCTTGTGGTGCATGCAGTCGGCTTTTGAAGCTTTTTCTCAGCTTGCATCATACCTTGCTATAAGGATCAACACCCCCAAGTCCAAGGTGGTATCCAGACACCTTACCGGGCCCTCCTCCTATAGGGTGGGCGCTCACTACAGGAGGGAGAGAGTTTCTCACTGTAGCTAATGTGTTGTAGTTGTGAATATTCTTGATATTCAATAGTGGACCATAATATAAAGTTTATTTTTTATTATGATTATTACAAATTTACAATATGATTGTTACAGCAGAATAAAAAGATGCAACGTGTCCGGATACTTTTGCACCTTCTTACTCCACATTTGCTGCAAAGCAAGTTGGAGCAGTTGCTCAACAGGCAGAAGAAAAGAAGATGCAGAAGTATAAACACCTTGACACATGCTAATTTTTCACTCCAGTGGCAATAGAGACAAGTGGAGTTTTTGGACCATAGACAACAAAGTTCCTGAAAGATTTGGGACATCGGTTGGGGCAGGTGTCTGGAGAAGCCAACTCCTTTGGATATCTCACTCAGAGACTCTCAGTTGCTGTCCAACCTGGCAATGCAGCTTCTGTGCTGGGAACAATGAAGATGGGCAGTCAGGAGGTAGAGTTTTTTGTATAAATATGTATATTGTGTATGTGAGTGAGTGAGTGAGTGAGTGAGTGAGTGTTAGGATAAGTATCATGTTGTTGTCTGTCCATTTACCATGATACTACCTGTATACAAATGAACAATTATTATTATTATTACCTATAACTTAAGACAGAATGAGCCAATAAACTCAAGACCTACAGCCAATATGGCCCTTCTCGGTGTGAGTGGCGATACGTGTAGCAAGTGCTACAAGTCTGTTGTCTCCATGCACAGCTGAAAGAATGCATATACCCAGCCCATTAATTTATTTTCTGCACGAATGCATGCATGCATGCAGGTCGATAAAAACAGCGTCATTTAAAAGGCGGGACCTCGCTGTGGTATAATGGGTGAGTCCGCAAATGCGCAGCAAAAGTACCTTTATATTGTGTAATGTTTAATACTCATTGAACTTTAATTGAACAGCCCCATAATTGCAATTAGCGACTGAGGTTTTAATAATTAACCATACTTTAGAAATCAAGTGTCCTCTTCCCCCACATCTCCCCACCACCACCTCATGGACTTGTTTGAAAAGTTTATAAAATTTACACCTGGACAAGCATTGAAATGCATAATTCATTGGCTAGTACATAGGCACTACAATATTGCTATGCAGTGTTTCAGAGTCCACCAACGCAATTATGAAACAGGACATAGAATTTTTATTTTCCCCCCAAACCCACTAAATGACAAGATCTCAGTAGGGTGGGTTTGTACCCTTGGCAGTAGAAACTTATGGCAACTGGGGTGAGGCTGCTCAACCTTGCCGCTAGTTCAGGCCAAAGGCATTTAGTGGTGGTGGACATATATGGCAGGCTTAACCTTCATTTGGTCAAGTCCATTGCTAGGGTGCTCCTGGCAAGAGAATGTAATCCATCCTGACTGTGTATGTAGGAATTATAAATACTGATGCTTTATAGCATGTTGTATGTTTAATAATGAATTGTCCACCCCAGCTCAAACCTGACACTTGGCATCATTGGCAGCTGAGTATATTTTCTTAGCTCAGCAACAACTGCTACTGACCCTCTGTGAATAAATAAATAAACATATACATTAAAACAATCCACCTCAGCCATGCACATCACAGACTTGTACAGCTGATATACCTAACAGGAAACGGCTTTATGCATGTGACTGCATCAGTTGATAGTTTCCTTAGAAATGACAAGGAAAAATAATCTCTGTCACCCTCTTGCTGTGGAGAGCTATGGGAACCAGGGTTTTGAAGCAAGGCAGGCTTTCTCCCATTTGGCCTCACACCTGTCCTTTGGCTTAGGACACCAAAAGTCAAAGATCATTTTTGACATCTATGGGAGGCTAAATGTAGCCCTGGGGTGATGCAATGCCAGAGCTCTCCTAAGGAGAGCATGCAGTTTAGTTTAGTAACTCTGTGTAGTAGTTTGAATGTGCATATATAAATAATGTGTCAATAGTAATAGTAAATAATGTTGTGTACATGTATGTTCATTTAACACAAATAAATTACACAATAATAAAACCATACGGTGATACATTGATGTTATACCTGCATGCGCGCAAAAGGTACCAGATAAGATAAGCGTGCATGCATCACACATGTTTTAAAAATTAGTAGTCAGGTTGAAAATCTAGTAGATAAAAGACATTCAAGTCAAAGTTAGGCTGCATGCATCAGCTGCGTGCATGTGTGTACACAATGGGGGGATGTTTTATCGCATGTGTTATCATAACAAGCTTTATCCTAGTTAGAAACCAATGCTGGTGACAGGTATTGGCGTATACAGAAATCACTCTACCTGACACACTTTAATCAAACTTCCACAACAAATCTATTTTCGCTCGAAAACAATGTAGTCATGCATGCTCGGTATTTAAGGCGAGCGTTAATAAACATGAACAAATTATTACAGTTCCCTAAGGATCTCTTACTAAAATGTTTCACGAACATGTAAGATCAATAACTGTGCGCAAATAATTTCGGTTTCCTTACTATGCATTCCCCTTTTGTACACATGCAGACTCTGGAATGTGTTGTGATATTTGGATTAGCGATTGTATTATGCTCAACCGCTCTCCTGGCAAATGACACTGTTCAAACCTGCATTCCTGGAAGCAATATTTCACTGTACAATGAGTTAAATAAAGGGACAGTTTTATTTCCAGAAGTTCGTTTAAATTTTACATCAGATCAGCTACTAGAAAACAGCGATCTACACAGAGCACAAAAATTGCTTAATAGATCTCCGCAAAGAGAAGACATGAATTTCAACGCAGAGCAGTACGAAAGGGCTCTCAATGATGTATGCAAACGGATGATTGGAAAACTATCTCCAAATAGTAACTTCACTAAGAACTATAAATGCCCTTGGGAATACAAGTGCGACTATGATCCACGCCGTATCCCTCGTGTGTTATGGCAGGCGGACTGCAGTCAATACAGTAAGTGGCAGTGTTCTTGTTCCAACGAATCAGAAGGCTCTTGCACGGAATGTGTTCCAGTGAACAAATACTGCGTGCCAGTATATTACCCTGTTCCCGTTCTGTATACAACGAACTGTTCTCCCTATGACACTAACGCCGATTGGAAGTGGCAGCAAATAAAAGTGGCGGTCTCTTGTGGATGTAGTAATGACCAGGATTTCAGCTAATTTGGTTTAATTGCACTGTATGATATAATGATTTATACACGCGCAATCAATGTACACTGAATAAAATATTCTCTATGAGAAAGTATAATGCCGGGTGCAAACAAGGGTTAGATCATAAAGCCGAAAAATGAAGCAGTTCTATATTGATCACTTTAATTTGTAGAAAATTGCATGCCTTAACAACCGTATAGCACATCATTCTCCAATTTCTCCTTTTTTTACAGCAAACTATAGCTACCTTGCTGAACGAGACAATGCATATGCATTCGTATTATGGTCACCTGTTCTGTTAACTGTAAACAATCGTGTCTGAAGTGCTATAGGTACAGGCAAGGCCTTCAGTCTATCGAGCCATTCAAGCCATCTGTAATTAGCCTGAATTACAAAACTCTTTCCCAGCAGATAAACTCTGAAGACAGTGACGGCTAGCTTAATTCCTTCTCAAAATGACTCAATTCCGGAATAACGTTTCTCCTTGCAGGGGCGGCGGAAGATCAGGGGTCCCGAAGTGCTGTTCAAACATGAACGTGCGTGTATACACTATAGTCTTGCTGTTCAAAAATTTGCAGAACTGAAGTATCTTATATACGTTCGTCGTTTGTTGCAATGAACTAGTAGTCTGTATACTATCTACATTCAGGGGTCTTTGTGAACGTGTAACAAGAATACAAGAAACTTCACTCATGCTCGACCTAAGATAAGTGAAAAGTCGTCTAAGTGCGAAAAAACTTTCTGAGGTGCTTGATGTTATTGGAATTGTGCGTTGCGCAAATCACCTCAGAAAGGATATATATGTTCCGCGCAAATTGTACATTTGCGCAATTAGAAATTGCCTACCGATTTCGAAACTGTCCTCCGATTTTAAAATTGCCACCCAACTTCGTAATTGCGCTGCGCAATTTCTAAATCGCGTAACTTCAATACGCATGCGCACTTTCAAAACTGTGCATTGTTGTAAAGTCACCTTCGTCGAGTATGGACCAGTGCAGATTTTGCGTTGAACAGTTCAAGGACAGGGATGATAAAACAAGTAAGACTATCTCTAGAAAGGATAACGATAACGAATTGTGAATGTCATCAAGAAGGATCCTTCGGCAGTAACTTACAGCTCACCATTCAAATTCTGGGTAAAGAAAAAAACGCTTTGAACTGATTAACCACTCTGCACTAGGAGTTAAAGATGCGCTGTGTCTCCCAGCCAAAAATCAGGTAACGTGACGAAGCATACCACTCACGCGTGCCACATACTTACATATCCATATAAACCCAACAGCTGGTATTCTCATGTGGTGTCCTGTCTTGCACCTTGATCAAGAGGACAGACGGGCACTCATGATCATACACAAATAAAATGGCTCTCAGACAAACATATTTATGCTGCACAGACACTACTAAAGAAACAATCTGCATATACTGGTGGCTTTACAAACTTTCACGGACAGGCCAATGGCAAGTTATGTCATCTGAAGGGATCTGTGTTTCCACAATTGGATGCCCTGGAAACATCATCCATGATAGCATGAATCACCGTAAAACCAGTCAATCTATAGTTGCACAGATCTTCAACTTTATTAATTGCCAAGGTACAAATTACACCATCCAAGTGATAAAATGCCAATAGCAGTCAGGGTTCAATGACTGTGGTCTGTTTGCGATTGCAACAGCTACAGCCCTTTTTGCAATGGTGAATTACCCACACTAAAAGATTTGGGATCAGAGTGCAATGCGAATCCACCTAGTAAGAGAGCCGGTTGATGATGCCATTTACAGGCAAGCTGGAACCTAACATTATGAAAGGAGACATAGCTAGAAAAGAAGTTATCTCGGTCTAATGGAGTGGATTGAAATTTATGATCTGCATTAGCTTATTCTTATGTCAACATTGCACGTATAGTTTTCATTATGCCACTTTTCAAAGTGCGCTGAAGTTACGCGATTTCAAAATTGCGCAGCGCAATTTCGAAATTGGGTGGCAATTTAAAAATCGGAGGACAGTTGCGAAATCGGTACGCAATTTCGAAATTTTCAAACTGCGCAACGCAATTTCGAAATTGCGCAAATTTACAATTCGCGCGGAACATATACACATATGTATATTCTTGTTCCCATGCTGTGCAATGGCATCACAAATGGTTCTGCTGATAAATTTCTTAACTTTGGGTAGTTCCACACAAATCACGTTTCCTACATGTAGCATTCTCAATTGGTTCTCAAGCCTATCCACACAAACTTCCTTGCTAAAAAATGGATTCCTGCAAGCAACTATCGCATAATAATTTTCAACACCTGGAATAATAGAGAATATTAGTACAACGAGTCAATGAAGCAATTGGACATGTAATTAAATCGATGAGTGACATACTGGCATGGCAGCGAATCACATTACTTGAACCACACCGCAAACATATTAAGGTTAATCCCCCCCACTCCCCCCCCCCCCCCCCCCCAATATAATATTTGGGGGGGGGGGGGGGGGGGCTACAGCACACCCTCGCCCCTCTTCCGCCGCCCCTGTCCCTGGGCAGAAATTTTTCCCCGCTTCTCACTAAGGCTAGGCCTAGGCGGCTGTATATTCCAAAGATGCTCTTGGACCTGGGTTGGATTAGCCTGGTGGAAAGATGACCAGCAAGTTTAGAAAAAGCTGCCACTGCTGCAGCACCCCAGCACCCATAGGTCTCAACCACAAGTGGGATGCAGACCCAACCCAGTTCTTCACACTTCTTGTCATTGCTGTTGTGCTTTCTGTTCTCAGCTTGCAAGGGCTGCCGAACCCGCCATCATGCTCACTTGAATGTAGCGTATGACAGACAAGTCAAAGGCAGCAGGTTTGCCAAGGTCCCAGTTAGGTACAAGAATGTCTGCTGGGTGGGATTGTGAATTGGTAAACCCAGCCTCACATCCTATCTCTAGATATGGAGAAGTCTGAAAAAATGTCCCAGAGCTTTTTATGGTGCGATACCACATCCCCACCATGGAGTATTTCTAGATAGGTGCACCAGCCTACAAAAGCTCCCACATTGTCTAAAAAGAACCAAGGCTACCTGGGGGTCGATGGAAGCCACAAACTTTGCAATGTATTAATTAGTGGAGTTTGTGCAGACTTAAGCTTGTCCTACCATTCCTGGTATCTGGATGATGGTATGTTAGCAGGTCCCTGATCAGTAGTTCTCAGAGCCCTCACCATTATTCATGATCAAGGTCCTTCTCTGGGTCTCATCATAAACAACACAGCTTTTAATGGTACTGCAGAAATTGCATTAAATGAATTATTGCAGTTTAGCTCTGTTTTGAATTTAGATCTTCTGCATCACACATTGTACAATGACTACTGCTTGCATTTTGCTGGTTTGCATACACCAAAACTGCATCAGTTTTGCATTTATAGAATGTCATAAGAATTGATGTCCTCAAATGATACATACGTGTCACTTGTGTACAGGAGTAGGTGGACTCGGACTATTACACAATATGTCCCGTCAAGGGAAGGGACAGGGGAGGGGAGGGGCCCTTCATAGGTGGTTATTGTGTATACGGGGGGGGGGGGGGGGGGGGGGGGGCATATCACACATCCATATTACACACAATCACAACAACTGAGTGACAAGCATTAATATCCATCAACAGTACATTCTGCTATTCTATGCTATAATACACTTTGCTATTTTAAGTTGTTCTTGTAATGATTCAGCCAGCACTAGATCTACTTCACCAACTGCTGCTGTCATCAGAGCATTCAGAACTGATGTCCATGTGATTGGACATGCGGTAGTGTTGGCTTGTTTCATCCTGAACTCTGCCATGCCTGTGGTTTGCCTGCATGGTTACTTTGGATACCATCCAGAGCACCTTGGGATAGGCCTAGCTGAATGCCAACTGCTCTAACTTTAGAAGGAATGATAGCTGCAACTTCATTTATGAAATCCATCAATGTTGGAAGGTCTTGTAGACCTATTGATGTTTACATGCTAAGGTACTATGGTTTGCAACCGATTGGTTGCTCAGCATATAGGACCATAGTGATTGCATGCACAGCATATAGGACCATATGATAGCACGACATCGCATCCATAGTCATGAACAAGTTTCCTGACAATGCCATTATAACCTTCTTGGGCAGCACGATGTACTGGTGTCCTACCATCGAAACTCTTTGTGTTAGGGTCTCATTTAAATTCATTAATCAGTGTGCACACTGTGGACAGTGACCCATGCCATGCATATAGAACCTTCCCCTGCTATAGAGCAATGCTTAGTCCAAGGTAGAATATCAGGAATTTATTTATTTCAGTATTTTTATACTGGTACTGATGAAAAGTACAGTGTTCACATGCAAGGTGGTGGGGGGAAGGGGGGGGGGGTGGCTTTTTCCTCCATTGCCATAGCCAGTTTCCACAGATAGGCATGCATCCTGATTAGCCATGCACCGCATGCTGCCTATAACTTCTTGAGATAAGAATAAGAAATACACAGCAGCAGGACAAATAATTGTGCACATATAACCTATAACCAATAAACACATGCTTATACATTATTATTATCCATACGCATGTAGACGATAATTAAAATCAAAAGGATACAAATTGTGTGTGTGGGGGGGGGGGGGGGGGGGAGTATATGATTTTCAAGCTTCTTCTTATACGTACACTTTCAATGCACATGAAGAGGAATAGGAGGAGATGAATACACCCTCCTCTTCCTTGAAAAGAATCTAGCCACAGAGATGTGGACTAGTAATGCCACACCTGAAGTTAAGGTCCACATAGGGACGAATACTGATATAACAGTTATAAATGTTTGGTTGTATTCGTTTGGGTTCTGAGCAGTGTAGAT
Source organism: Spongilla lacustris (assembly GCA_949361645.1). Classification (NCBI taxonomy): domain Eukaryota; kingdom Metazoa; phylum Porifera; class Demospongiae; order Spongillida; family Spongillidae; genus Spongilla; species Spongilla lacustris. Next base: position 4,199,308 of record OX442432.1, on the reverse strand, counting down.
GTCATATATGAGTTGTGGTAGGATGAAGATAAAAAACAGTACTGGAAACACAACCAACACAGCAAAAACAGTTTGGTGTATTTCACTCAAAACGGCAAACTATATCACTCTGAATCAGGATTCTGAGTGATATAGTTTGCGTTTTGAGTGAAATACACTAAAAAAATTTTGCTGTGAACGGAAGAAGTTGTTTAAGTGCCTTAGTGAACTGGTCACCATTGGTGATGGGTTCATGAACATGTAAATGCAACACATTGCGCAACAATTTTATCACCATGGTAATCATAGCTGTGGATGCAGCTAGAAGTATAACCATCGCTGGTGCATCCCAAAATGCTATCTTTTCAATGAGGCCAACGTGATGGCTATCGTTTGCCGGTCCCGAAATATAGCATATTCCAGTAGACGCGTAGGTGTGGTTTGTAAGAGGTACGGAAGCTATCACCGCTGGTATTACTAACGAGGTCACAACATACAACACTTCAAGCCTCTTGAGATTCTTGTGGAGTACCGCAAAACAGAAGAGATGGAACGTTACCCACATCGTGAAGAGTAGCTTCATCCATTCGCAGTACAAGTCGAACCACCCAAGTGCGAGGCAGAAATGACCATAAGCATATGGGTCATCGTTGTATCTGAAGTAATCAATGTTAGTAAACAGCCACACAACTGATAGAGCGAGTGAAGAAAGCACTTGATAAAGTGCCAGTCGATAGACGACCTTTCTATGGAGCCTCAGACCAAACACCAGAATGGCTGCCAGTAGGCACGCGAGTAGAGAAACACAGGTGATTGTACTAAATATTATACGAGCACGAGAAGTAGAAACGATGTCATTGGAAGAGTTCATCACTTTGGTTAGCCGACTGGTGACAAAATTAATACACGACCTTCAAACGCTGGTGGATTGACTTCGTCAGCGTAACGGGGGCTGTAGCGTACGGCCAGAGTTGCTATACCAGAATGGGTTAATGAGGCGCGCCTCTACTTTATATGTATATGAATAAGGTTAACACTGCCATGATGAAATTTCCGACACGCCAGTTCTATACCGTGCAGCTCAGAAATTTAAAGGGATCAATTTCGAAACAAAGAATAAAGAAATAAATTTTCTGTGTTATTTACGAATATCGAGCTGCTACGACGACCCATATATATTAGACTTATTCGACCGCAAATATGAATATATTATTGTGTACATGCATGTGACGTAATTGGAAAGGCGTCACCGCATACCGTTGTCGGATTCGTTCAGCTTGATACGGTGGGAAAGTTACGCTATAAAGAGGAGCTTGGTATGCTAGGGGTAACTACAGACCCATACAGTACTTCAAGAGACGTTTGGCCGGCCCACAAACGAGGCATATCACAAGAGCTGTGTAAATCATGACAGCTCAGTCAAACCATAGATATTTGTATCAAATATCTATGCTCAAACTCCACAATTGAGGCGCAGAATCTCAACAACCCTACACCATTTTAACATGGTTTATATCTCAATACACCCACCAGACACCACTACATGTGGATTCTGTTTGGCGCTACCGTTCCTTGTTCTATCTTTACACAAAATGAAGTCATTATTATAAATGGCAAAAAACGAGGTGAAGTCAAATCAGTCCTATTACACCCACGGTATGATAGAGAGCTTATTTATGTAGCTGGTGATCCTTTTTCCCCTTTTCACGGAGGGCCAAGTAGATTACAAGATTGTTTTCAATACAGGGACGGCAAACTATAACCTCGTACCACGTGGATCACCAAATCGATAGAAAAAAACGGAACCAACCTAGTATGATAGTTTTTGGCCTTGAAAAGTGATCACTGATATATAGTTCCTGAACTCACTCGCCTTTAGAGCTAGAGAACGTGATGTAATTGAACCAATATTGGACGAGATCCTAACCAATATAACTAATTTAAATTTTTGTCGTCGTGTCCGAACGATAACGTTATCTGAATGCTGCAGCTGCACCGTCTTAGAGCAATTAAGGCGGTCGCAACTGCCTGCATCAGGGTTCTAATTTAAGCATCTAAGTGATCTAACAATGCATATTCATATGCATAGACAGGCATATTCATATGCATAGTCTCGACTCTGGGTATGCATCCCTCGATGCTTGACAGATATACATGTACTGATGGCATGCAGAAGGAAATAACCTTAAAGTAACAAATCTGGGAACATATGGTCTGCACGAATTCAGCTATCACTTTACTAAAATGTTTTGGTTACTTACACAGACTCGGGAACGATTTGTTCTAATCATTGAATTTGCAATAACATTGTGCATACTGAGCTATATACTCCCGTTCTCCAACTAATGCAAATGACACTATAACGAGTTATTTAAAAGAACAGTCCCATTCGTGTAAATTTCACGTCAGATCAGATTTTGCATACTCCAGAGACGCCCGGAGCAGACATGCAGTAGCTTTCGAAACAACTACAACTGCCCTATAGCTTGTCCTTGGCAATATACATTGTTGTAACTTGAATGCGACTACGATCGACGTCAGATTATGTGGCAGGCGGACTGCAGTCATGATCAGTACAGTACGTCAATGGCAGTGCTTATGTATCAAGACTACCAACCAATTGCAATCGGATGATTGTGAAGATTGCACTCCATTTGGAAAATCCTGCGTGCCAGTATCTTACCCTGTCCCCGTCAGTCTTGTACACTTCGAACTGTTCTCCCTACGACACTAACGCCGATTGGAAATGGAGGCAGATCAAAGTGGCGGCTGACCAGGACTTTAGTTAGGGCAACTAATCTAATAATTTAGTACTTTCCTCGTATATGTAAAACGTTGCATGGCAATAACATTGCAACACAAAACTTAATACTCATCTGATAAAATTAATGCCATGCATATACTGAATAATTATATACCGGTATATACGGGACAGCTTTCCGAGAAAACGTCGTATCTTTTATACATATATACACTGACCTATATGCGATCAAGGCTCAATATTCTTCACTTAGGCCACCAGATCATGATACACTGAAAAACATACAGTCTTTTATAGAACTTTGAGTGACCCTTCTTCGCATGCAAATGTATGTAATATCATAGATAGAAGAATACCTGGATACGAAACGCGGAGATAATTAGAAATGATCCGCGTTTCGGCACGTGACATATTTGGTATAATAAACTTATATAGGGATAGCCTACCAAGGGCCGAAACTGACTCAGTTGTGACTTGCCGTAATACGAGCGATACAGGAGACGATTACGGACAGTAATATACCTGAAACATAGGCCAAAACAGGTTATACAACTTCCGATACCGTTGGTCCGTTGCTTTCAATTGATTTTGCTGTGGCCGGGTTACGTTCGGCTATTCTAGCTTGTCTACATCACCCAAGAATAAAAGCACATTCAGCTAGAGAGAGAGCTTACAGATGTTTCAAACAGACACGTTTGATGGAATTGCCGCCTATTTGGAAACACTTTTTCTGTGTCATTGGTCTGCAGTCGGATCATCAATCGCACTTACAAGGCATTTGTTCAATCAGCTACTACACACAACTTTAAGTACTATAAGTGCATTCCCTACAACTGATCATTGTAACTGCGTAGATGTGTCTAAGTGCTATCTAGCTTGCACTGACCGTGCAAGAGATGTACCGAAACATATATCGGTCCAGGGACGATTTAATGAAAATAACCCGCACAACTATAACTTCTATAAGACATTTGCATAACGTTGGTCCACCTTTGGCTGTATGCGTTCCACAGAACAACTCTTTCTGAACATTGAAAAACTAATTTGGACTTTGTTGCGTGTGTCTAACTCACACACTATGTTCCGAAACACGATGGGTCCGCGACCTGTTCACCAGGCAGTTGTACCCACATGCTAAAGCCCCTTACAACGGCTACACGTTCGTTCCACTGAGGGAATAGCATAATGCTTTGCTTTTAGAAATGAATGGTTGGAAGCATCTCTAAGTTGAGATATATGTTCCGAAGAGGCGGAAATGATAGATACGGTACCTACGTAGAGTGTGCTTAGTGAATTGCATGAACAATAGTCACTAACCTGGAAAGCAAGATCAGTGGGAGTACGAAGAATGCCTAAGATCTCGATTTTTCTCTTAAACAGCAGTGAAAATAGGGGGGAAAGCGTAATTTACAAAAGGGTTAACCGAAACACAGTTCACTTCAAAGGGTCCGCCGCCTACAATTGACAATTCAATGGATCACGTGACGCGTTTCGTATCCAGGTATTCTTCAATCTATGGTAATATTAACGTGCAGTATCATTGTTTTAATTATGCATTTAAAAAAAACTTACATCCCGTTTATGATTACTTTTGCATCTTATACGTGCATAATGTATTATTATATATACGTCATTGCAGGAGGATGTATATGGAATGGTCCACTTGCTGTTTCCAAAAAATAAATGATGATCATGACTCGGTCTGGTACAGTACCTTCCTTTATCCTCATGACATTGCATTTGTCAGCTTTGTAATTTATTTCAGTGATTAAATATTAATGTCAGCTTTGCAAACTGTTACTAGACAATTGTGCCGGGTGAAAGAATACATTGTATACGATTGGGGGTGATTATGAAAAGGCCTCACGTAATTAAGGGTACAATGGAAATGTACACATAAACACAATATTAGCAATAAGTAAAACTCCACGTCTAGAAACAATCGCATGACAAAGAGAACGGACAATGGCTCGAAAGCATAATTATAACTGAACATGCAGGATCTATGCATAGACCCGGGCTCAATTGAGAAGAAACGTATCAATCACTGAATTCTACATTTTTATTGTTGATGGATCTTTTTGCATGGAGTTGTTATCAACTAAAGTAACATAATAATACAAGTAAGTACAATGAGAGAAAGTTATTTTTAAAATTATTCTATATCAGTGTAGCTTACGATAAACTACAACTTATTAGTGCTAACTATAGGGCTATATTTCATTTTATTGTTAGACCCTTGTTTCCCAGTCTTTTATACTCCCCCCTACAGCAGCTTGAAGTGCAGTAAATCCTAGCAGCTAGAATTGCATGCAGAATATCTCAAGTTAATACTCTATAGAAGAACTCCATGCTTGCTGAAGGTTTTTTTTTATGAATGAGACTCAATGTGATGCCCATGGTATATCGCTATGACATTATACAAATGCTTCTTTTTTTTTAGGGGGGGTGGGAATAGTATCTAAAATAGATTATTTAATTACATCAGCATTTTGGTCCAGGACGATCATTATAAGACCAAAAATTTGGTGACAAGTTTTAAAATAATTAATCACCATTCACAAAGAAGTCTCAATTATTGTATTGTTCCATTCTGCAATCGCTGAAATGTAGGCTCGATACACCTCTTTAAGTTGACATATAGTGCAATATACCAGCACATGTATACTAATGACCATTATATTAATGGTCATCATTGGCTGGATCTATAACCTTTAGTTCATGCAACGTCGTTCTGTTAAGCTATTCTGACAATTCTAAACTACTGACATGATAAGTTATGTGATCATGCTAATTGCAAACACATGTCTGACCCAAAGCAGCCCTTACCGCATGCATGTCAATATATACACCGGTGTCACGTGGCCTGACGTGGGACCCATAGAATTAGGGACCCCCGTCCCAAAATTAAATCTGCGGAGAATTGGGAATCCCCGGCCCCAAATCTCCAGTAGATTTGGGGACCCCTCTATAGAATTAGGGACCCCATTTAATATAACGGTATCGATTTTGATATAGCCAGCACAAGTCGTGCGGACGGTCATCAGAGTTTGTATTATAAACATAAAGGAGAAAATAAAATCAACAGCAGAAGCACAAACGTATAGGCGTTATATTCTGCTGACTGAGAGGGAACCCTGGCTCCAGGCGCAGCAGCAGCTAGGTCGATCGGATGGCATCGTACATGTACTCGCGTCAGTGGCGGCGTCACCTTGCAATCGTGATGACTGTGCACCTCTTATGCAATCTATATACGGAAGAGCGTATTCAAGCAATATAGCTAAGCTATAATCATGCTCTCGCTTGACGGACAGGAAAGAGGCATTTACTCATCCCTCTAGATGTTACGAGGACGAGTGGGGTGAAGGATCTGTATTCCGTTGGTCGTCATACGCGTTTATTATATATTTATTCAGTGGTTAAAAAAACATTAGGCTAAGCGTGCAACACAGCAGAAAATTCTTCGAGGTTGGCATTGCATGGTGAGAACTCATGATGAATGGTAGCGTTTTATCTATGTAGTATTTAGCAGCCACATCATAAGCAATCCCATAGTGCATGCGCATTAATATGGTGGTGATCATTGCCTGAGTAAAAGAACACACATGTATACGCTTTACACTAAAACAATCATTTGCTCTAATATTTACCTTAGGATGCAGGTTATTGAGAGCAAAAGAAAACCCAAATTTGATGTACAGTAACCAATTTCTGCATATTCATCATCTGAGCTGCTAGCTGAACAACATAGTGACAGATCTCCCTATTATATGTTAGACCAAACATACATAGTGAAATATCTTACCAGATGTTCAATGGCCATGTATCAGCCAACTGTACTATTTCAGTTCTACTTGGTATTTTTCCCTATGATTTCAAATTGTTTCCTTCCACCTCTGTTTATTTTATTTTTGCCAGCATAACATCTGCAATTCCTTCTTTAAAAAAAAAAACATTCAGTTTATATGTGTGCATGCCTACATATTTAAAATATACCTCAATATTTTTAACTAACCATAGAAAGTTTCCTTTGATGGATAATGCCGGTATGTGCACCTTAGAAAAGCAGCATTGCTCACAAACGTTGAGGCTGCAAATTCCTGCTGAATAGATCTGGTTATGGTACCCTGACTGACTTGCTGTAGCACTGCACACATCAAAATCATCAACACCTCTGGCATTATACGTTGGAATTTTGTACTTGAAATTTTAAATCAAACGGAATGGAATAAATTGAACGAATTGAGTTGGAAATAAAAATAAGAAAACCACATTCCTACCCATGCCAATATGGCTGCTATCATTTGATTCCTCACAACCTATGTATATGCCGGCATGCAAATGAATGAAGCTTGCTTACCATTTAACTTTTTCAAATGAAGTTCCAGACACCTTGAACTTCTGTACGTTTTCAGCTATTACTTAGCATGTCTAATATGATGTGATGTCAGTGTTTTTTCCAGTATACATGTATATTCATTTGGACTTTTGAGGAATTGCTATAATATTTGGGACAGTGTCCAGCAAAATCGGGCTTGTGGGGTTATAATTTTATCACTATAAAAATTGCACGTTGTACTAAACAACACATCTTCGCGACGATGCTACATTTTCCTTTCAAATTTCATACACTTGTTCCCACACCATTTCTCTGTGTGGAAATCAATTTTTGTGATCTATACATTTTCCGTGCCGTGGATACAACAATCGTTAACCCCGCGGGCTAGAATTCCTCATTTCTCCCCGTACGAGTGTTGAAAACGCGTCAAATTCGGATTGTACATAGAGGACTCCTGTAGCTATTGATTTGTTTTGTTCGTTAATTTCTATAATCCGTTACGGAGATACAGTTGAACAAACTACGGGCACGTTTTCCAGCTTGATTCGCGCCAATGATTTTGGCAAATCGCGTCCCGCTCAGTGAATGGGAAGGCGGTGATTTTATCATTGGCGCCAATCAAGAGGGAAAATGTGCCTGTAGTTTGCTCAACTGCATCTCCGTAACGGATGATTCAGAAACTAACGAACAGAACAAATCAATAGCTACAGGACTCCTCTATGCACACTCCGAATTTGACACGTTTTCAACACTCATACGTGGAGAAATGTGGATTTCTAACCCGCGGGGTTAACGATTGTTGTATCCACGGCACGGAAAAGGTGTAGATCACAAAAATCGATTTTCACACAGAGAGATGGTGTGGGAACAAGTGTATGAAATTTGAAAGGAAAAGGTTGTACCGTCGCGAAGATGTGTTGTTTAGTACAACGTGCAATTTTTATAGTGATAAAATTATAACCCGGCCCACAAGCCCGATTTTGCTGGAGGGTACCTCAAAAACAGCCGCATAAATAACCATTTTCGTAAGCATTTTGACTCCGATGCAGTCTACAGTGAAATCATATGTGTATGTGAACAAAAAGTACAACATCACTTACTTACATGTACTTTGAATGTCACAGGCTTTGGAAGTAAAACCTTTTCAGCAACCTATCAGTTTGAAATGTGAAACTGATATTATTTACCTTGCAAACAAACAATCGTCTCTGCTAGGTTTGCAGCACCTTGACATCCATCGTCTACGCGTTGCATGCCGTGACCAACGCAACCAAAACAAGCCGTTTTAGAATCCATGTATATGTACATATAGGTAGCTAAAACACTCCGAACATGATCGCGCCCTACAGCTATAGGGCTTAAAAAGAATGTTGGAGCAGCCGAGTAGGCCTACTACCAAAAAAAAAGTACAATCGCATCTATATTGCCACCCATGCACACGCACAACAGTCGAAATCAGACGCACATGTGTAACAAGCTATCAAGTATCGAACGTTCGTTGCTAGGATTCATACCGTGGTCGGTGATTTGTGCCTTCTTGTTTGAAAACCTTCATCGCGGCAGGGCACGCACGCGGCGTTTGTCGATTTATTATTGAATATTGGTATTTACAAAGACATATGAACCTTAATGATAAAAGTGATCAGGGAAGCGAGGGTAAAAGGGTCATGAACGTTAGAATATGTCACACTCCAGCCCTAATGGTTTTACTAACAGCAGTTAGTCTTTCCTTTTTGATATCTAGCTTGGATTTTCGTCAGGAAGCATAAATGTCTTGAAAAACCCTCATTTTTAAAATCAAAATCCATACATGTCTATGGAAACACTGAAATTCTGATGAGGAAGCGTCAGGAAGAGGGCTAATTTTTTTGTTTAACGACAGAGGTATACCTTATGATCCTCTTCATCATAAAGTTCTTTTTCCTTGTCATGGGCATCTTTTTCTGAGTGACAGTGATCAAAAGAGTGTCATCCTCCATACATTTCAATGGACGCGTGCACGGTAATGAAACGGGAAAAACGTCATAACGCGTCAGGAATTAGTAATGAAGGCATGCAATTTCTGTCCATGCAGGGAAAGTGAAACTATGTGACGTGGCATACTTACAATTGCAAACTTTGTATGTTTTAGATTCTCACGTCGACCCGTGTAGAATAAGTCCGCGCCTTTTACAGCCAAACATCATTTTATTTTTATTTTTAACACCGGTTCCGTGAGAATCGAATGTTTTTTTGGGCTATTTTGTTGAACTCAAGTTTTAGAAAATTAGTCGGACTACGTTTTTTTAGCCATAAAAGCATAAGAACATAGTAGTGCAACTCTCTGCATGAAGGTTTGCGCTATTTCTAGCGTCCTATGTACTTCTCGTCGTAACCTGCATTTGTTTTTAGTCAAACGGTTGGAAGCTTCACAGATAAAAGTCCAATTTTTTTCTGAAGCCTTTTTTAACATCGAAACCAGTCCAAATATGCTTACCTTTGTAAGATGGTCGGTTTAATTTGTACACATTTAGACCGTCTAACTGTCGGCGCGAGCGATGAAACCAGCACTTCTTATTATGTCGATCTTTGTGGCCGCGTTCCCAGACCGATGTATTATTCCACGGGTGTGCTGCATAGTGTCGAACTTTGGCTGGTATATAAGTCTATGCGTGCGCTCTTTTCCATTTGTATACAGTCATATATAGTAGCGTTCATACTAGACATCAGAACATATACATGTATATGTCATCACTGCTGCTAAACAGAAGCTGCTTGCATGTGCTCTGTCTGTTACTTATTTCCCGTCTTTTTGATGTAGCGGTGGCTGCGGAGATATATACCTCCAGTTCCACTTGGAGATATCTTTTTTCCATATCCAAATGCTCAAAGCTTATCCTTGCCTTATTTTGCCTTCCAGAGCTCCCTTCATCACTTTGATGCTTTAGATTTCCTGCCAATGCTTTAAGATGTATTTACACCAGGTCGGATGGCACAGTAAAAATCGCCAATCTCTACCGCTCACGTGACGCGTTGCCAATCCCATTATAGATTATCTCTGATTATATCCAGGTCTAGCTGGATTTGTTAGCGGATCAGCCGACTGTTCCTAGTCTCGTCCCCAGACCAATATGACGTAACGATTATCGTGTTTACAGCGATAATCGTTACGTCATATCAGTCTGGGGACGAGACTAGACTGTTCCCCGTATGTTAATATTTGGAGAGGGGGGGGAGTAAAGTAAAGAGGAACCGATACGACGACTCTCAGAACGTTTACATGTTCCAAGAGAGATTATATATAAAGTAAAATAGCGCCTACCAGAATCGTCCAACTTCTCTCGAATCTCGACGTTCATTGTGTGTACCGTAAATCGAATTACACTACACAGCCAAATTCTATTTATTGACCCAGGCTGTACACATATACGTAAGGTTGTGAACACTATTTTTTGCTCCCGTAACATTAATAAAAATAGGGCCTGGGGAGGAGGCTAACATACACCGGTGGAGAAATAAAAATAAAAACGTCCCGTACAATGTATACTAAAATATCATGTATACTAAAGGCAGCAGTCAGACAGGAAACCAAAGAGTAGATGAGATCTTTGCAATCTTTGTAATCAGGTCCACAGGGGAGTGGTTAAAGGCATGGCCTATAGTTGATCGAGCTCCTCTGATGCACTTGATGGAAAAGCGTAGAAGGGAGAAGGAGAGATGACATTGAATCCAGGCCATGGTTGAACTATAAGAGTGGCCCCACTTTGCTGAGAGCTGGGCAGCAATGTGTTTGTAAACCACTGTGGTTTCCAATTCTAAACCTTCAGTGGCAGAGAAGATGAGTGGGGTGAAGGAGGTATGCTCAACTTCGAGGATCCGACGCTCATAGGCTCATTTCTTTGAGGCCTCGTGGGTACGGTAACAGGCAGATATTTGAGGTCGTCTATTTGAGGGGGCGTAGGGGTTGAAAACCTTTACGTCAAAGAATGCCCTCTCAAAACGACTCCCCCAAAATCCATCAGCTGCTACATCAAGTCGAGCACAATCCTGGAAGTTGGCTGAGGCAGAGGTAGGAACCTCACCTGTAATGGGTTGTAGATGAGGCTCAACTGAAACATTGTGACAGATTTCAGACAGGAGATAGGCAATATAGTCTCTGATCTCATTGTGCCTGATGGAAGGGAAGCCACCTTTTGGACATGACAGTGCATGCTCTACAGAGAAGGCAGCACCACAGGCACAGCTGGTGGGTGTGTTGGCAGGTAACCAGCCATACCTAAGAGCTAGTGCATCTCGGAAGGCGGTCTTGTGAAGGGTAAACCCATACTCCTCTATAGGTAGCACTGTAAACCAGCTGGATGCTCCTTTTTCTTGACATAGGTCCATCGCTAGCTGGAGATTGGAAGGCAGCATGGCTCTGAGTTGGGTGGCAGCAGTACTGTATCTGTTGAGTTTCATTTTCATTACTTCCTTTATCGATGTTTGTTGCTCTAGGAGTGTTTCTTCAGTGTAGCCATAGTTGTGAGACAAGATGTTGTTTACTAGTAACTGACAGATGAGACTGGAAGAGTGGAATTCAGACTGGGATAAAGTGGATGGGTTTATTAAACCTATTCCACCTAATCTGGCTGGCAGGGAAAACAGCTCTCTCTCTCTCAGTGTCGGAAGAAGCACTTCGACCTGTGAGGTTGGGTATCAGTTTGGATTGGATTATGTCTTCCAGTGGCTGCATCAGATGATTGATGTTTGCAATGGTTCTGGCCAGGAATGTCCATCTGCTTGAAAGACCATGAGTGAAGGCAGCATAGGCTGCATGAGGATTGTTAGCTGCTATTGAGGCTAGCTGGGTGAGCTCCTGTGCCCAACCCTCAACCTTTCTTTTGACATATGTTGTACAAAGGTGAAGGTGCCTAATGCAGCTCCAAGATGTGGTTTCCCTTCAGCAGTGATGGTGATCTGGGTGTCATGGAAGGCAGAGAGGGCAGCAGCATGATGAGATTGCTTTGCTACAAGGCATGTTTTGGATGCATTGACAAGGTAGCCATATGCTGGACCAAGGGAGACAAGCTTGTCCCACCAAGTGTGAAGGTTGTGGCATCATCTGCATACCAGATCTAGACTTGATCAATGTCATGATTTACATGGTGGATGAGAGGGAGGATGGCAAGGGCATGCATGGGCATGGCGAGAGGATCCCCCTCAGTAGTTCCCTCTTGGGATAGTATTGTGGTACCATCAACATATAGATCAGTGTGTTCCCTGTATGTATTGATGAGAATGGTAGAGATGGAGGGGCACAAATGTCGAATATTTTGGAGGGCAATCTGACGGTTGAGTAGGTTGAAGGCATTGTTGGCATAATTAATCAGAACCGGCAATGTGACAATGTCTCGTCTCCAGACTCTCCGCAAAGCGCGAGGGTGTGGCTACGTCAGACTAATTCTGGACTAGGCCGAGTAAATGAAAGCCCGCAGCCCTTATGGTCTCCATTCCACGTGATGCAGTGTCTATGCAGCTGTCTCTTCAGGTCTTTCTCTGTCGCTCAGCTCCCTTTCAAATTCTTTTTGAATGCTCTGCAGCTGTTTGGTACGTTGCACCATAATTCATACGTGCACTAAAATGGCTTCTTTTCCTTTACACGATACATGTAGTATAGTCTCGCAAGCCAGACCATAGATATAAAGTACTTCGACGTACCGTACTATGACGTGGACTGCGGACTAGCACGAGAAGTACTTCTCGTGCTAGTCCCCAGCCCACCTCATAGTACGGTACGTCGAAGTACATCTGGCTTGCTAGAGTATAGTATCGCGATAATTGGTGCTCTATTATTGGTTATACTGCACATAACTTTCCATACTCACTGTTATATTATATACAGTATCATATAACAACCATTTCTCGCGGCCCTGCAGGTTGCTCACGCATGCATGTGACGGTGTGCTGCTTTAGCTTATTTCTAGTAAATGGCTTTAAAATTCACTCTCCTCGTAGTATTGATTTTACTGCTGTATGCGAGGGGGGGGGGGGGGGGGCAAAAAACAGAGTGGAAGACACCATCCCCCAACTTTGTAGAGCTCATTGAGAACATCACGAATATGCTATTCTTTTTTTCAGGGGTGTCTAGGGAAAAAAGTTATGAGGTAACAAAGTTAGGGGGGAGGGTCTTGGCCAAAAAAATTTTTGGAAAAAAATTCATCACTTTTCTTAATTTTTTTTTGGCACTTTAGCTCGCACTACAGCAACATAATGATGGAATCGCATTGTTTGTAGTGCTCATGGGTGTCCAATTCGTGCAAAGATAGGGCTTAACTGCCTATTGTAAGCTATTTCTTCGTGGAAAGCATATTATCACGTGACTGAGACACGATTCGTGGGCGTTGCCTTCATATACCGCTGTATCATTTCATTACCCAATAGTGCAACAATCGAAGCGTCGCAAAGCAATGTAAAGGTAAAGACTATACTAACGCTAGTAAGCCACGGATACACCTGGTACTAATAGGCCTACTAGAGTCACGCCGACTCACGCCTCACGCGAGCAAGCCCCACCTGCTATTATATATATTGTTTAAACGAGTACTTTACCGAGTCATGAACGATAGCGTGCCGTTCTTCAAAATCTTGTTGGAGTACCGCAAACCGATAGGCTAACGGCCTACGGCCTGTACATTACGTCATGGCACTAGAGAATGAGTATCGCGATATTCTAAGGTACAAGTGAAACAGCGTCTCCAGCTGCAAGCGACGAAGTGACAACATCTACAACAGCGATCTGCAACGAAGCCTGCTTGCAATTTGTAATACATGTCATTGTAGGTGTGGTCAATTGTCAATTACGTAATGATTTTAAGAGGCGTGGTCGAAAAATGGGCGTGTTCAAAGCGGAGGGGGGGGGGGGGGGGGGGGGGGGAGGTTGACTTGGCCCTGATTTTAAGAATTTTTGGGATGGTGCCTATAACTTTTTTTTTTTTGCCCCCCCCCCCCCCCCCCCCCCCCCCGTCGGCTGTATCAGCCTGTATGTGATCTTTTTATCGAGTAGTTAAAATGTGTACCTTGTAACCGAGTAATTTTTTTCAACAATTGCCTACCTTTTTGTGGCCTTCAAAAAAGGAATCGGTGATCGATTTTGAGAAGTGGTTGTCGGTTATTTTACTTTTCTTCAGGTTGACACAGTATGAACCAGTGCATTGGAGAGGAAGGATGTATGCTGCATTCTTTAAGGTAGAAATTACGATTTCAATAGCAGAAAACTGGTTTTGTAAGACGTCACACACACTAGCTTAATCCTTTCCACAGTCGTTTGGTTCTCACCTACTTATTGATTATCTCATCCCAGTAGTATTATAACAATACATGCCTATAAGATGAGCACAACGTCAGTTAAACTTACCTAGTACAATGCAAGTGGCTACATGTATAACCTGTGATAAAGCGTTATATTGCCATGCAGTTCTTGTTATTATTACATTTCCTAGTCTCTACTTACCATGCCACACACACTGCTGGAAACAATGAAGATCCCCCAAAATGACCATCAGTTCTGAGCAATGCTTAGAACAAAATTATAAGTGTATGTACACGTACGTGCACATGATGTTTCCATTGAAATAACTTTCATAATGCAGACATATCACAATGTACATATGTACACAGCTATACTCTATTCTGGAATACAAAGGTAATATTGTCAGATGCTTCGACCAGCAGCTTATCCTATACCAAAAAAAAAGAATCATTAGTTACATGTCCATGTAATGTGTAGATTACTGTACACATTACTTATTGTAGAGTGAAAGTTCTCAGTTTAGCAATGTTTTCTACTCAGCTAATACACAAATCAAAAATGATGAATAGGGTAATACTTATTACACTTATTTGCTGCAATAGAACAAAATTGCATCGCAAAATACTACGACAATAGCCTAAGCATGTATATTATCATGCCTTAGTTCATTTGCATGCTATCCAAATTTAATAACTCACATAGCATGAAATGTAACCAACAGGACGACTTAAGTGAATCCAATTCTTCAATCCGTCCATCTTAGCCATATCCTAAAGAATTAATTTAGCAGTACAGCAATTGAAATAAACTGTTACTTTTTTTTATAGTGACCTCTGGCAATATCAACATGTATGTAATGCTCAAATATGGCAAAAACCTGTGTACTTAATATTGCAAGTCATAATAATTAATGGCCTCCCGGCATCTTATTTTTGAAATTTTGTACATCAAACAAACAAAAACACGGCCAGATTATTTGACCATGAATATTGAAACCAATGATTTGAATTTGTAGTTCATTAAGAGTTAAGCATAATATACACCAAAAATAAATCACTAAAATAAAAACTGATATCAATGATGCCGTGGGAGTGATTAAAATAGTTTAATTGCAAGACTGAACGATCAAGACAAAATGAAAAGAGAAACAATGGATCCTCATATACTGCATACGGTAAATGCATATGTACTTACTACTCAGGTTCAGTGATATCTAGTTCAGTTGACTCAGTAGCTTTCTGAAAATAATAATATTCGGTTTATAACATATGTCAGTCAATTTGTGACCAGCCGCACAATTTTATATTCCTGTTTTTCTAATTTTATTTACATGTAGCTGACCATTGGCTACTTCTATGAAACACCCCTTGAACATTACACGAAATGAAATCGAATTGATACCTAAGTCTTGAATATGATGGTATCACAACGCATTATGGATATTATGACTACATAAAATTATGATTTCATATGTACTTTCTGACAGTTGCAGTCAAGAAGATCATGAGTCTGGCAACTTGTACCGGATGGGAGAGAAAACAGATCCTATGGAGAAAATGAATAACGACACCAAATAAACCAGTGTTGGAGATACACATACCCTTAACTCCTCAGGAGAGAACTGAACTGAATCTCCTGACATTTTCATTGGTTCACTTAAAAGAGTGCTTAAACCATACTTTGATATCTGACGTTGATAGATTTTTTCTTCAAGAGTACCCTTGTAGTGAGGAAGCAAATAAAGTTGGCCTAGATCTTTTGTAATGCACGTGAGCAATGCACTACTGTCAATGTTTTCAAAGCATTAGTTCTCCCAAAGCACTCAGGACTAAATGTAATGTTGACTATGAATTCAAATGTCCATTCAAAAATAGTGTTTATTTATATTTACACATAGCTTCATGTGCATGTGATTAATAAGTAATCAACACTGAAATTATAGTCAGGCACTATCTCTTCCACAAACATAAATATAGGGAAGACCGGGGCCCCTTGTCACACTTTTTGCACTTCATATTGTTCTGAAAGTGCTAATCAAAGTGATAATAAAAGCACATCATCGAACACACACTTTGGCTATTTCAGTTTATTTTTAAAAGCAACATCCTTAAATATAATTATATGGGGTACCATTCATTGTGACAACCAGCCCCCTGCCCAGGTTGGTTGTCGCAGTATTGAACTTTATTTATTTATTTATTTATTGTATTACCTCAGCTGAAAGCCCTATATATATAAAGTTTATTATATTTTCATATACCATTTGTAAACTTAGCAAACATTAAATTTTCAGTTTCAATTTGTGACCACCACGAATCAGCAAATACATGTATAGCTAAAAAAAAAAAAAAAACATAGGGTCTAACTATTTTTCAATGATCTCAATTTATTATTATTATTATTATTATTATTATTATTATTATTAAGAAATAATACATTACGTAAACAACTCACAAGTACAAAAAACTAACTCAAGCGACACTACACTACACTACACTATACTACACATAAATGTCCTAAAGAACTACTACTCTGCCCATGATGGCCCTGGATATTGATCTGACCAGGCACATGTTCATTCTGCTGTAGATGTCGAACAGGGCAACAGATTTGGGGCGACCTTGGTGGATGGACAGTAAAGATGCTAGGCATGAGAACACAATTTGGGCCTCCTTTCCCCAATGCCCAAAGGTCTCCACAGCCAGTGGGATGCACACCCACCCCAGCTCCTGACACCTGGCATCATTGGTGGAAAGTTTTCTACATTCTGCAGCATGGGCTGCTGCCCCTGAGGAAGTACTGGCATCTCTTAAGGTGGCAAGAGTGAGGGGTGAAGTGACCGTTATATCGAAGGCAGCAGGCGTGCCTCTATCCCAACCCTGAACCAACACATCAGCTGGACGTATGTTGACATGATCTCCAGATAGGCCATATCCCACTTCAACCCTTACAGGCAGGTGAGCTCGGTGGCAGAGTTCGGCAAAGGTGTCCTAAAGGTGGTTGTGACGGGTGACCACATCTCCACCATGCTGGCATGAGGTTGCATGGTGACCAAGAGGGTCAAGTACAGCTCCAGGGCAGAAGGGGCAAGAAGAAGCGGTTGATGTGTTGAGGCCTAGCCACCATCTGATAGCCACTTGGCACTCTTCTGTATCCAGGTGCATGTTCAAGCCTACAGAAGGGATGGCAGAGACCCAAGAACTTGCATGGAGTACAGATACTGACAATATGCGAGCTTTGTTGGCTGTTGATGCAGAAGAAACTAGGGCTTGGAACATGTGGGTATCAAGTTTGAAAGATTGGGCTTTCTGTTGAGGGGGAGTGTTAAGCACTGCCTCCACAGTAAGAGAGTCCTGTGGAGAAACCAGGGCATTAAAATGGGAAACAGCTTGCTGTAGATGAACATTGTCTGGGCTCCCTAAGTCTGAGGCTGCTAGTGAAGAGATAAAGGTAGCACACGAGTGAAGAGAGAGGGAGCGAAGGCCTAGCCCACCTAGCTTAGGGCAAAGTTGAGCTTGATGCCACTGAGTGTCAGGCACATCTACTGCTAGGCAAGAAGCAAAGCAAACTCTCATCTCTTCATCGAAGAGCTTTAGGGAGTCAGAGCAGAGGCTTGTAGGTGTGGTTCTAGCTAGATGCACAAACTTGCAGTAACCCCCACACGTGCGGGGAAGTGAAATGGCAACGTGGAGGTCAACAGCAGAGACATCAGTTAGAGCTCTCAGAAAAGCCCTAAAAAGGCTGCATTTCTCAGCAAAGAAACGAGAACAGTATACGAAGTCCCCCATTGGTGACCCCAGGATCTCCAAATGAGGAAGGATGGAGGACTTTACTGTATCTGGAAAGTGGGAGTTGCCATTCTTGCTGAACATTTCACATTTGGGGAGATTGATGTGAAGCCCTAAATGTGGTCCTAGCTCTTCAATCAAATGCAGGGCACGCACTACTGCTGACCTCTCACCTGCAAGCACACCATCGTCCAGATACCACAAATTTAGACTGAGGTCAAAGCAACCATCATCTGCTTCTATGCTTGAAACAAGCTTCCGAAGAACAAGAGCAAACAGCATTGGGCCCAGCGGGTCCCCTTGCTGCACACCTGACTGTGAGCTGATTGTACCCTTGAGGTGCCACAGAATGGAGTGTGAATCATAGCACCATGACACCCAGGGCAGCAATTCAGGAAAGAAGAGACCACACTCATCAAGGACAGCCTGTCTGGATACCCTATTGAGCGCATTTGACATATCCACCTTGAGAACTGCAAAGTCTCCACTCTCCCAGTCATTTTCAATGCACTTTCTCATGCTATGGACAACTTTCTCTGCACCTGCCTTGCATGCTACACCAAACTGAGATGGTTGGAAAAATGGCAAAAACCTATCCCTCATATAATTGCACAGATGCACTTACCTGTCAGTCTGCGTAGAGTTTCCCCAACAGCAATGGGTCTAACATCAGTGAGAGCACTACTTTCCCTGGGATTCTTTTTATTTAGGGCAATCAGTCTAGCACCAGCTAAGAAGGGTGAGACAGATTTGGGGGCCTTACCAGATGCCAAGACATTAACAACTCCTCGTAGGGTGGCACAGATTGGTGAGTGGAGGGGAACTGAAGCTGCATCCAGCAAGTGTTGCACAGAGAGTCCTGAAGGGCCTGCAGAGGTGCCCTTTGGGAAAGATCTCAGGATGTGAAGGATGTCAAAGGAAGGACTGAGTGTAACAGGTTCAGAAGAGGATACTGGGGATAAAGGAACTGGGCAGGAAGGATGCTTGTCTTGTAACAAGTGTAGTGTGGTGTCAGTGATTGGAGCAGTGCCATTGGACAACAAAATTCGACAAGCTTTACCCAGTAACCCTGCTTGGCCCAGGGAAACAGCAGAGGAGACAGTTTGTTTGGTGTTATTAGATGTGAGATGACCCTTTGTGGAGCTGAGGTCATTGGCCTTGTTTTTGCCATTGCCCAGAGGGTGATAAGGTCATTGTCAAGCCAAAGCTTGCAGAGGGACTCAACAGATGTGTGGGGGTTGGTGACTCCTTTGTGTTTAAGAGAAGGGAGGACACACTTTGGGAGCATGAAGAGCTTCAACCAAGTTTCTTCTGTGTTATGAAGGAGGATATCTTTCAGAGTTGAAGACAATGCCCGTGCAAAGGCAGGTCTGGATTTAGCTGGTACAAAGCGCAGTGTTGGGTGGTTAAGCTGACACACCTCTGCAAAAGTCGGAAGCTCCTGATTTGAGTCTTGTATTGAAGGGAATGAGTGTGAAATGTTCACAATCTGGCTCTGTGTGCACTGCACTGTTGCAAGTGGGTAGAATGTCTGGAGTTGGCTACCAACTGGTAGCAGTGTGGGCATACGAACAGATTTTGCGCCAACAACCACTCTGAAGGAACAGCTCCAGGGAGAGTTCCGTTGGCATGGATGGACATGTGGTTGCGCCACATGGATGGGGCAACCAAAGCTTGGCAGCCATCAACAATGCATTGCTTTCTGACGGGGGTGGCCAAGGAGGTCGCGGAGGACTGGAGGTGAAAATTATTATTTCGGTTGGCTGGCGATTGCAGTGGTGAATATGCAATAGGCGTATGTGAGGGGCCAGGCAGCTGCTGCTGTGGTTGCAGTGAGTTTGAAGGGGCCCACTGGGGTAATGGAGCAGGCTGTTGCAAAGAAGAGGATGATTCTGGTTGGAAAGCAGGAGATTGTAACAAATGCGGACTTTGGGTGCAGGACGATGCTGGGGGGCTCGGAAGTGATGGCGAATGTTCTGGGTCTGGTTGCGGCGATGAAGCGGGTAGGATGATGGCGTTTGGGGAAGCTATGCGGTTAGCGCATTTCCCCCTTCTCCCAGGGTAGCAGTTCACACAAGGGCGCTCTTCCCGACAGCACTTGCAAGTCGTGCAGCGGGCACCAGAGGAGTGGCATTTGCAGCAAGTAGCCGATGGTTAAGGCGGACGCGAAGACATAGGAACGGCAGACAGCTGCTGTGAATGAGCAGAAGGCCATGCGGACAGCTGCTGTGAATGTGATGACAGTGATGATGGATCTGAAAGAAGGCGCGGTGATGCGGAGTCTGGAGGCAGATCATCACCAGAAGAAGCTATGGATGACGGAGAGGGAGGTGGTAGCGTCGAGATACTAGATAAATGCTCGGGCAACGTGATTAAGTTCCTGCACTTCCCTCGACGGCAAGGATAGCAATCAGAGCACGGAATGTTCTTCCTAGCGCATGAACAGCCCTTAATTACATATGGCGTTCCTTCCATTGCAGCTACAGCACGGCATATTATTATTATTATTTTATTTATATTATTAATAATAATACAATTACAAGTACACATATATACCCCTTGAAAAACATGCAAAAATCAAAGTTAAACTCCACCCTCAGACCTGAAAAAGCCTGAATGTGAAAGTAAAGCTCGAGCATTTGCTCTCACCAGTGTTAGATTGAGACGTTGGTAGATGGTAGTGATGGCCTTGGATTTGCTACACTGCAACTAGATGGCCAGACGGGATGCTAGCCGAGAAATGGTGGACTTCTGCACACTTGCGATCATTAACACCATGCTTCCGAACTTCAGCTGCCATAGCTGCTGACCCTCTTGCAACTCCCGCTTCAGTTAAAGTAGTGAGATTAAGCGGTGAGGTTACAGTTAGGTCAAAAGCTGCTGGTTTGCCGATTATCCAGTTCTGTACAAGAATATCAGCTGGACGACTGTGTCTTTTGTCTGCTCCTAAGCCACAACCTACTTCAAGCTACATGTACATATATGTACACATGGGTACAATCTTAAACATAGCCTATAGTTAATTCAAAATACATCTGGTGAGGATGGCAGTGGCATTGGTCCTCACTAGATGGAGGTTGAGTCTGCCATAGATGTCTCTAAGTACAGCCGACTTGGGCCTACATGTAAGAGTAGCAAGCCGAGAAGCCAGCTGTGAGAAGGCTTCAACAGCTTTATTTCCCCATGCACCATAAGTCTCTGCTACCAGGGGAACATACAACCAGCCGAGTTCTTTGCATTTTGCATCATTGGCCCTGTGCTTTCTGCCTTCAGTGGCTAGGGCAGCTGATCCTGCAGACACTCCTGCTTCAATAAGGGTATGTGTGTTAAGCGGAGAGATTACAGCAATATCAAAGGCAGCTGTCTTGCCTGTTGTCCAGTTAGTCAACAGAAGGTCAGCAGGATGGGTGTGGCTATGATCGAGTGCGAGGTCATTGCCAGCTTCCACTTGGATGCCAAGATGGGCCCGGTGGCATGTTTCAGCCAGAACATCACGAAGGGTGTTGTGTCGTGCCAAAACATCACCCCCACGCTTACAAGTGATGGCATGATGTCCAAGGGGGTCAAAGGCATTGTTAGGGCAAAGTGCACACTGGGATCCCTGGGATGTGTCCATATCAAGCCACCATTTTATGGCAACTTGATGGACCGGTGCATCAAGATGTAGACTCAGCCCCTGTGGTGGTAGAACAGACAGCCAGGAGGATGCTTGTGGTGCAGAAACTGAAAGCTTGGTCAGGAGTGGAGGAGGTTTCCAACAGCAGATTGAACATGACAGTGTCCAATGTGCTGGATAGTTCTTTTTGGGAGACCAGAGATGCTGAGAAAAGGTTGTGAATTTGCAGTGCCTTATCAGGTGGAAGAGCAGAATTAAAATCTGCAGCTGCAGAACAGAGGGGAAGATTTGTCTCTACCCAGCTGCGCAAATGGAGGCCATATGCTGCAGGTGCATGTTGGTATAGTGAGCGAAGACCCAACCCTCCCTTACTAAGGCCTAGAATTGCCCGTCTCCAAGCAGCATCTGAAGTGTCCACAGCAGTGCAGGAGGAGAAGCACCTATGGACATCTTGGTCATACAACTGGAGGGCTACACCAGATAATGATGGAGGTGTGGTACGTGAGAGGTGGGCAAGCAGCCAGAAACCACCACACATATGGAGCAGGGTTAGTGCAACCTGTGGATCCACCAAGCCAACATCCGCAAGCTTTGACAGGAGGTTTCGGGCTTCAGACTATTTGTGGCTGATAAACTGGTGGCAAAGATCAGCATCTCCAATGGGAGAACCCAATATTTCAATCTTTGGATTGTTGGACTTTTTAATGCCAGCTGGGAAAATGTCTAGTGAGCTTTGGTTAAACACCTCACACTTACGTATGTTGACATGGAGGCCGAGTGGTGGGCCCAACTCTTGGAGCAAAGCCAAGACATTCATCACAGAAGACCTTGGACCTGCAAGAGCACCATAATCCATGTACCAGGCATGGAAATTGAGACCAGCACAATCGTCTCTGGTTGAAATTGCTGACACCAGGATGTTCAAGACCAAAGAGAACAACAATGGGCCCATGGGGTCACCCTGATGAGCGCCCAGCTCTGATGTAAGGTAGCCCAAGGGATGCCAGAGGAATGGGTGATGGCCATAACACCAGTTAGCCCAAGGGAGCAGCTATGGGAAGTGCACAGCACACTCAGTTAAGACTGCTTGGCGAGACACCATATTAAATGCATTTTTTAGGTCCACCTTTAAAACAACAAAGTCATCCTCCAACCAATGTTGCTCAATACAGTCTCTTAATCCATGAACTATATTTTCTGCACCTAAGGGGCATGCTATTCCATCAAACTGCTGAGACTTTACCTTCACTGAAGCACAGAGACATTTACCAACCAACCGGTGCAGAGCTTCTCCCACTGCTATAGGCCGGACATCAAAAGGACACCCTGGTTTTGACTTATTCAAGGCTGTAAGGTTGCCCCAGCCAAATATGCAGTGATTTCAGCAGGTGCCTTACCTGCAGCCAGAAGATTGACAACTGCCCTGAGTGAATGTAAAATGGGGGTCTGCAAAGGCACTTCTGCTGCATCTATAAGATGTTGTATACGGAGCCCAGAAGGCCCAGCAGCAGTTAGCTTGGGGAATGAACGCAAGTTTGCCATGAGATTGATCTCTGATGGGATTGAGGTTGATGAATCAAAAGGGATTGGAGCTGTGGGGCATTCACTCTTGGGGTGTTTGGTTTCCAAAAGCCTCCAGGTCTCTTCATTGTTGGGTGCAAGGCCAGGTGATACCAAGGTCTGGCAAGCTTTGCTGTATAACCCATCTTGGGCCAGGGAAATAGCTGATGTAACTTGCTGTTTCCGTGGAATGTCCTTGTTATTAGTGCTTGATGCCCGTGACAATGCCATGTTCCATAAATCACTGAGTTGGTCCTGCATCCAAAGATCACAAATGAACTCAATTGGGACAGGTTTATTATGACGGCCTCTGCGTTTGCAACTTGGTAAAATGCATTTCGGAAGCACCATACATGCCATTGGTCCACAATCCCAATGCTTTCATTGAATAGGATCGTTCTCTTGTACCTCCTGTGGTGACAACACCTTTTCTTGTCCGCCTCGTTCCCGCTCCTTTACAGCGACCATAAAGAAGGGTATGTGGGTATGTCTGGTGGTAGATGAGAATATTATAATTGAACTGCCTGTCTGTTACTATAACCCGTGCCATATAGTTCGCCTGGAGGGGGAGGTTCTTGAGTATGCAGTGGGTGTACTGTCAGTGGCTCTCAACACGGGGGCAATGTCGTCATCCTCCTCTGCTTGCAGGCGCTGAACCTCCCCTAGGTTGTTGAGTTGTTGCAAGAAAGGACCCGTAATAGCACCAATTTTGACTACCTGATCATCTTCGTTTCCACACCGGTCACCCCTTCTGCACTGTTTGCACGGGATCCTTGACAGGGCGTCTGCATTTCCATGTCTGGAACCTTGACGATGCATAACGATAAAGTCATACTCCTGCAGCTTTTCCAGCCAGCGTGCCAGCTGGCCTTCAGTTTTTTAACCAAAGAAGTGATCCATGGTCAGTTCTAGTGTAAATTGTCGCCCAAGTAAATATGGTCGAAAATGGTGGGTAAACTCCACAACTGCTAAGAGCTCTCTACGCGTGACACAATACTTTTGTTCTTGCCTGGTTAGCGATCGACTAGCGTACGCTACAACACACTCAGTACCATCCTCTTGGACCTGTGACAGAACTGCCCCTATCCCAGAATTACTAGCATCAGTATCAAGAACAAATGGTTTTGTGTAGTCTGGATATGCTAGAATGGGGGCATTAACCAAGCAGTTGCGAAGATCGTCAAACGCTTTTTGACACTGTTCAGTCCAGCAAAATGGGGCATTTTTTCTCTGTTAGACGCTGGAGTGGTCTACTAACAGACGCAAAATCTTTAATAATAGTTAGCTAGGCCTAGAAACTGCAAAATTTCCCGCCTACACTGTGGGGTTGGCCATTTTCGAATTGCGTCTGTCTTAATGGGGTCAGTGGAAATTCCATTTTCTGAAATCACGTGCCCAAGATACCTGACTTCCTTTTGTAAAAGGTTGCACTTAGTGGGTTTTAACTTGAGCCCCGCCTCCCTCAGTCTTTTGAGCACACAGGCTAGATTATATCAATGCTCCTTAAAGTTGGCCCCAACCACAACAATATCATCGATGTAAACTAAGCAACTGGGCCATTTCAACCCATGCAATACCCTATCCATTAATCTCTGAAATGTGGCTGGGGCATTACATAGTCCAAATGGCATTACCTTAAATTCATATAGCCCATCCGGGGTACTGAAAGCGGTCTTTGCTCTATCCTCGTTTTCTACCTCGACCTGCCAATAGCCGGTTTTCAAATCCAGCGTGGTGTACAACTTGGAACCAGCTAAAGTATCCAAGGTTTCATCTATTCGGGGGAGCGGGTATGCATCTTTTCTAGTGATGGCGTTAACTTTCCTGTAATCAATACAAAATCTTATGGACCCATCATTCTTTTTCGCCAGCACTATTGGGGAGGACCAAGGACTGTCAAACGGTTGGATTACTCCTTTCTCCAGCATTTCCTGCGTCAACTTCCTGACTTCTTCTTTTCGTGCTTGTGGAATCCTGTGAGGAGAGCAGTGAACAGGGAAGGAGTTACCCGTATCTATTTTGTGCTTCGTAACTGAGGTGTGACCAGAATCATGCTCGTGTAGAGCAAATGCGTCCTTGTACTCCAGTAGTACAGAAAATAATTGCTCCCTCTCGGCTGGTGAAATATGATTTCCAACCTTCAGTACAATGTCCCACAGAGCTTCTTTCTCTTCCAATGACAATTCTGTGCCCACTGAGATCGTTGAAATACCTTTAGTGCTGGTGCAGGGTTCAGCTTCCTCCAGTTTAGCAATCTGCTCTCCTTTTTTCACTGTGTGTACTTACACATACGTATGGACTCTGGCACTAACAACAATTTCCCTGACAGTACATATTTTACAAGCTTGCCAGTTGCCAGACCATTGGGTCTGCAAACAGTCATGTGACTTTGATTGATGGGCATGTGCACATGCATGAGGGACATTGGATGAGGGTCACTACATGAGGGACATTGGATGAGGGTCACTACATGAGGGACATTGGATGAGGGCCACTATATGAGGGACATTGGATGAGGGTCACTACATGAGGGACATTGGATGAGGGTCACTACATGAGGGACATTGGATGAGGGTCACTACATGAGGGACATTGGATGAGGGTCACTACATGAGGGATATTGGATGAAGGTCACTACATGAGGGACATTGGATGAGGGTCACTACATGAGGGACATTTAAACACACAGTAACCATCAGGACTTTAGTAGACCCAACACAGGGTAATAGTGGAAGGATGGATGCCGAAGACAAAAGTAGACGTTACAGGGACGTAAACGCAAGACAACGGCCGGAAATTAAGACCAGACTAATAAAAACGTGATCTCTCGCACGTGACGTGATATTTTGAACGAACTTGTAAAGGTGAGATAGATAAGAATTGCGGTTGTATACATGGTGTTTAAACAAGTGGCTATCATGGAGTTAGTTATGCCTAGCGTACGGGAAGCTATACAAGCTAAAGCTAAATACTGTACGCCGTACCTGTCCTATGGGCCCCTTCACCAAAGAGGTTTGGCTTATTAGACTTGCAAAGCCCTAAGCGAACGTACTGTACGCCGGTTATTTGATGGCTTATAATGCACTATCTCCCTGCTGAGTGACGCTGGCTTGTGTGTGTATTATATTATTGCCCTAGCGAGCGTACTTTAGGCTATCTTCGTTCTATGTCGGGTTAAAAAAAAAGAATTAATCTCCTTCCTCCTTTTTTTTTTTTTTCACTCTAGAGGTTGCTGTGTTCCTGTTTAGTGACCACTGGTATATTCTGTCCCTGGTTGGAGACTCGCTTATTATTGACCATTCAGCTCTTGTGATATCACTACTACTGTCAAAGGTGAGGCTCCAATGAGGCTTTATTTAGAACCACATAAAATAGGTGATGATTATAGGGTGTGGGGGTGGAAGCTGGTTTTGTGGGTAGAGGAAATAAAATACATGGATCATGGTGAATGTACACATGCACACAACAATACAAGTTGTGATCAAGAGTGTGAGTCATGTGTATAAAATAATAGACCAAGCCCTTAGCATTAAGCAAACAGATAGATGTCGGGTTCAGGAACTATTTTGCCTCCTGCAACCAAAACTTTCAATACAAACCCCACATTTTTAATGCTGAATGTATTTCAGCTAATAGAGCGAGAGCTTGGGGAAACGGAGCTTTAACACAGTTGCATGGATGGAGACATTTATGCTTGGTATGGGTCCCGAATGCAGAGTCGGAAATAACATCTCCATATTGGCTGGACATTTGTCCAGTCAAAGGAACATTTGACTGGACATTTTGTTAAAATGGGCGGTCAATGTATTGCTGTGCAGGCTATTACCACATTACCTACTACATGTATTAGCAAAGCAGAGTGACGTGGTAGATTCAAGCGGTAGATTGCAGGGATAAGCAGAAACAACATTACGTAATCACTAAGCCATAATCACAGCTCAAGAGGTTTTTGGTTGTTGCATAGTCTTGGATTGAGCGCTTATTAACATTCAGCTTTCAGCTTGTGATACTACTACTGTCAAACATCAAAGGTGCGGCTAGCTCGAATGAGGCTTTATTGCTATTTGCTATTATTGCATCATGGTTAGGATGTTGGGGAGTGGGTGCGGGTGTGTGTATGTCTGGGGATGGGAAGCTTGTTTTGTGGGTACATGCATGTTTGCCACGCCAGCTAGCTAGGCCCTAGTGCTTAGAATCTATATATAATATATATAACAGTGGAGTGTCTGTGTGTGTGTGTGTGTGTGTGTGTGTGTGTGTGTGTGTGTGTGTGTGTGTGTGTGTGTGTGTGTGTGTGTTATAAATTGCCTTCTCAGCCTGTACTAACTGACAGTGACTACTGCTTCCTCTGTTCTGTCTGGTTACTCTGTTCAGTGACCATCGTAGCAGAGCACTCATGGTCCTTCTCTGTTTTTTTTTTTTTATGTGTATGGGGGTGGTATTTAAATTGCATGGGTGTGCCTCATTTTCACTAGTGCCCGAAGGGGGGCATGGGGGGGGGGGGGGGGGTTGTTTGTATGGTCAAAGGACATTTAAAGTTTGTTTGAAAGAGTACCTTTTTGGGCAAATTGCGTTCTGCTCAGTGTATGATGACTATTTGTTCAGTGGTTCCTGTGTCTCTGTTTAGTGACTTGTTCAGTTGGAGGTTGCTGGTTCATTTGTTCCTGTTTGGTGACTACTGGGTCCTCTGTTAAGTCTGGAGGTTGCTAGATCCTGTGTTCATGTTAGTTGTGGATTGATCACTTATTATTGAACATTTACCACTACTACTGTCAAACATTTTCAAAGGTGAGGCTTTATTTAGAACCACATAAAATAGGTGATGATAGGGTGTGGGGGGATGTTTGGGGGGTGGAAGCTGGTTTTGTGGGTAGAGGAAATGTAAAGCAAGTGTTCTGAATAGACCCTTAAACCCTTTGTGGAGGGTGAATACTAATTCCTTAACTGAACTTCCTGTCATAGTACAGCACTGGTGGAATATGGGGTCAAGGGATGTACAATATTTAAAAGCTAGTATGTATGTGTGTTTTGGAGTGGAAATAAAGAGATTGTCAGTTGCATAGAATCGTAATACATGTATGTGAATGCACACACGTACACACACAGGTAATCGAGAAGAGCTGCCACTGGGCACAACTTGGTTCCTGTCCTACCGACCTAAAGGTACGTTCCTTGACGAAATGGATCCGTTTTGGATTGCTTGATGCAAACCCGTACGAAGGATGGCGACCCGGGATTGTCCATGGCTAGGTCGCCCCTTTCCGAGATGGACCTCGGCATCGTACTCCGAGTCCGATGGCACTGTGAATTCGCTGGCCCTCAGAAAAGCGAAAAATTTGTGTCTGCCGCTCCAGCCGACCCGGACCACACCAATTTCAATTTAAAATTTAATTGATATGTCTGGGGTGACGGGAAGCCACGGCTGTCTGCTCTCATTGAACGCGTGGAAATTAGGCCCTACGCCCAGAAATTTTAGAATGATATTGAGGTCCCATAGCAACGACCCAGACAACCGATGACCTTTGGAATGTGCTATGCACAAAGCATACGGAATACAATGAACACCTATAAGCCATACTATGCTAAAGAAACACCTCTGACCTTCCTGTGATCATATAAATCACGTGGTCTTACCGTACAAAAACGTGTCAGTTTAGTGAATCGAAGTGAGGGACTTATTTCAGCGCGCATGGACCCCGTGAGTTCTAATGAATATAGCCACTCTCAGGAACTTGCATGGGCTATAAAACAACGTTTTCCATGTACGTCTTATCTAGTTTTGCTTGTTTTTATTCCACGCGTGCGGTCACGAATTTTCTGAAGCAGTGTTCAAACGGTCTAAAAGTAGCCATTTTGTTGGCTATTTGATTATGAAGTGCCAAGTGATGTCTTCAGTTATATATCGTTACGCTTTTTCGCTTCAGCTGTCAAGAGGATCTACTACAGCTCAGGAAGATTGACGACGAACGTGCAGTGGCTTGCTGGTTGAAGATGTAAGTACACAACGTTTTATGATTTTATTCTTTTTTGTGGAGGAGGGATAGCAGCTACAACTTGTGGGGAAATACTTATTAGGTGTTCCTTCACTATACATAGGAGATGCTTTACTCTATCAGTAATTGCAGTGTATGATAGGCTAAGTCTTGTGAAATTAGCATGAATGGATTCAGCCCCTTGTTTGCCAAGTAGGCCAAATCCAACATGGAAAGACTTTGCCCATGGAATAGCATGGTCTTCCAATACATGCATTTTTATTGGGACTGTTGCCTGGGGGAAGGATTCACGGAAGAACGTCATGAACTCTCCCACGGCCTCCTCTGTAAAAAAAAAAAAAAAAAAAAGTTGTTGTCTTAGTTCACATAAACACCTGAAGGTCCATTACCAACCTAATGCATGAGCTTGTGTCTCATCGATGAAATTGTGGTCGTAGATGTTATGACATCTTGCAAACATTGAGAATGCTTTAACTAGAATCTCAGTACGATGTTCTGCCTGTGTAGATCGATGAGGCAATTTATTCTTGGCTGTTTCACATAGAGACCTGCACAGCTTCTGAATGTTGCATTCCTGAAAAAGTGTAGGAGATGCCTCATTCATATGGTTGTACGTATTACATTTGTGGTACCTTTAGAGCCTTATGTACGTGATTTCCGACAAAAACACCACCAAAATACTGTTGGCAGTGCACTCCAACTGACTGTAATGCATCATCCAATGCCTTGACAAAGGGGCCTTCTTTTTTAGAAAACCCCTTTTCCACAATAGCTTTAGATTTGGCTACCTCTGCTTCCTAGCAAAATCATGGCCAGTATTACACATTATTTATGTTTAGTGCATATGGCTTACTGGTTTTCCAAGATGGTTCTTTTTTTCTTCACAATCCACAAAAAAATCCATTGTGACTGGGTCTTTCTCCCCAATCACAAGGGATACATAAGTTGTCATTTGCTGTAATACAGCATATTCCTCCTCAGCTTGCAATAAGCGAAGCTTTTGCAGCTCATGGCTGTATGTGTCAAAGATAACTGTTGGTACCTCCATTCCATCCCTTGCAGATGTGCTACTTGATCTTTATATCGGTCAAGTGCTATGTGGAGGTTGGTAACAGTGTCGCCCGCTTCAAAGCAGCAAAACACGCAGGTGTTGTGGACTGAGTTAGGTGCTGCAACATTCACTATTTGGAAGTTCATTTTGAACGACCCGCCTCCTTTGTCCCCTCCAATTTTTAGCCACACCTCACTGGCGGGGATGACCCCATCATGTCTTGTAAGCCATCCTGTCCTGCATTAGGTTAGAAAACAAATTAATTGTATGTCTGGTGCATACCTAGGCACCTGACCTTTGATTCTCTTTCAAAAGTTCAACAACCTTTAGAACCAGATCTGGAATGTAAACTAAAGCAGCTCCCCTAAGCTCTTCACCACCAGAAGTGGATGGAAATGAGAATAGGGCCATCTCTCCTTTCAAGTTGTAGCCCACAATTTGTCTGCAGATGTAGCGCATCCTCTGCTCCCCAGCTAGTGAAACACCTGATGCTTTGAGCCACCTGAACAAACAATAGGTGAATTTTTTATGATGTGTATAAAGTCCTTTACCGTCTTAGAAGCCGCAGTTTATACCAGGGAAGGATAATGCCAGTTTTAATGGCCAATACTTCAGTTGGGCCAATTGAGACGTTTGCTATCCCTGCCTTCTCCAGTAATGACTGCCTCTCTTCATCATTCAATGTGAGCACCTCGCTCTCAAGCAGGGCTGATGGTTCCCCTCCACTGATGACACTTCTAGCCATCTGCATCTCTGAACATCATGTTTTGACAGTCCTGGAACAAGCAGCTGTGGTTGGATGCCGGGCTTTTGTCAACTTCATGAATATCATTGGCTACAAGGTATGGTCAAACATAACACAACAATTTAAGTGGCACTGAATACACCTAACCGTCCCTCCTGTAGCTAGCTGTACTGTGGCTTGGTCAGGGCTGGTGGAGATGGCCCTCTTCAACAATCCCGCTGCTTCTCTTTCCTCACCAGCAGTAAGGGATTGTGTGCATTCATGTTCTTCATAGTACCCAGCCTTTACATCCCTGTGGCACACTACACACTGAACCAGTACATCTTTTAGCAGCAGTTGTATAAGGTTGGATGCTGGTCTGATCTCAGTGGAGACCAAGCCACCATCCAGCAAGCAGCAAGGGCACACTGTGGCTGAGGCTGTCACTCGCTCTACAATGCACCTAGTGCAGGCCAGCTTTCCACATGGTAGCTCAAGGGGCTGTGAAAGCACGTTTGCACATACCACACACTTCAACTCATCGAGGACAGTGGTGTTGTTCTGTCTTGACAACGGCGGGTACGGCTCCTGTGAGAAGACTGGAGGAGGGGCAATTTTCCAAAGATGTGCAGCTACCATGTTTGGTGTAAGGCCTGGTTGACGTCCTCTGCCAACAGTGAGCTTTCTGGAGTTTCCTCCTTTTGCAATGACTTTGAAGTGCTCACACACCTGTGTATTGCATATGATGTTAACTTACATGTGTGAACTCTAGCAGGGATGTAGTACAATGTATATATGTACCTTACACCCTTCATTTCTATGTTCCTCCCATTCAAATGGTGTCAGTGTACACTTATGGTGCACTTCTTCTGCCCTGGCACAGATGATTCTCCTCATTGAAAGGTGGCAGCACTCACAAAAGCGTTCTGGGTGCATGTGAGCAATATCAGTTGAGGTGTTGATTGCAAAAGCTTGTAACAGATCATCTGCGAATCCTTTGCACTCATAAGTGCTCTTCTTTTGCCTACTCTTCATTAGCCTCTTTCCACAAACTCTGCAGTGCAGCGGCAGTTGTGTCGTGTGGTAATCCATCCCTGTAACCCGCAACATGCATCGATTATTCATAAGATACACTCAAGGTTTTTCTGGTGACAGAAAATTCGTGACCAGATCTGCTTCGTCAATTCCGTTACTGACATGCCTTGGCTTGACGGACAGACTAGTCTTACCTCCAGATCAAGTTCGGGTAGGCCGTTCTATTCGATCGCCTAACCGAAATAAGTACCGCATGGGGTTATAAACACGGCTTGCGCATACGGTAGGCCTGAAAATTGGCAAGTGCGCGAGGACTGTAAATAAAAGTGCATGAAAGGTTGTGTTGTATATTAGTTTAAAAATATTGCATTTACTTCTCTTCTGAGAAGTTGTGAGCTTTGAAACATAAGCATTTTTAATGAGGTGTTTCTCCGCTATCTGTTAGACAGGTACCGTAATGTTCTAATTATAAACGTAGTTTCCAGCCGCATACAACCGTGAAGCCGTTGCTTTGTTAGCCGTGGTTGCCGCTCTGCTTCATCTCGCTTGATGCCTCGAAGTACGTACTCTAGCCGCTCCATTTTATTATTCAGGAATGGATTGTGCAGGCCCAGCTATAACTTGGTCTAAACTCATTTAAACCTTTGTTATTATTAATCACCTATGATGTGACATTAATAAAAACGTGATCTCACGTGACGTGATGGAACGAACTTATTACATGTATCAGATAAGAATTGCGGTTGTGTTTGCTCTGTTTAAACAAGTATGGAGAGTGTTGTGCTTCATTGTGTTTGGCTATACCCCCTAGCGTGTATGAGAAGCTACATACACTGTACGCCGTACCTACTACTATGGGCCCCTTAGCCAAAGAGGTTTCCCTAAACGAACGTACTGTACGCAGGTTATTTGATGACTTATACTTATACGCTGGCTTCTCCTCTGTATCATGTGTATGTGAGTGTGTGTGTGTGTGTTATTATATACGCAGTACTTACATTTACTACTATGGTTGGAGTCATATGCTTTGTTACATCCATGGTGACTGCTGGTTCCTCTGTTCAGTCTGCAGGTTGCTAGATACTGTGTTATAGTGTTATTCAGTCTGGAGGTTGCTAGATCCTGTGTTCCTGTTTGGTGACTAATCGTTCCTCCGTTCAGTCTGGAGGTTGCTAGATCCTGTGTTCCTGTTTGGTGACTACTCGTTCTTCTGTTCAGACTGGAGGTTGCTAGTTCATCTGTTGTTGGTTGGAGACTTTGTGGTGCATTATTGGAAATTCAGCTTGTGACATCACTACTACTGTCAAGCATTTTCAAAGGTGAGGGTCAATGAGACTTTATTTAGAACCACATATACGTGATGATTGGGTGTGGGGGTGTATGTTTGGTGGGGGGTGGAAGCTGGTACCTAGTGGAATAAAATACATGGATGTGAATTTAGTTTTAGTTTTGAGGTTGCACTTACATGTAGCCTTTTGTGTACATTTACAGAAAATAGAAATTGTTTTCTTGTTGTTTTCATTTTGAGGTTGCAAGATCCTGTGTACCCCTGTGTACTATGGTCCACACTCCTGTGTACTGTGGTCCACACTCCTGTATGGTCCACACCGCTGTGTAATTTAGTCCACACACCTGTGTATCATGTGTGACCACTACCTAATCATGTGCACATTAGTTGCTACAAGTTTTGTCAAGGTGAGATAGACATGTGCAGTATTTGTCTATTCTAAATGAATATTGTATGGAGTTAGCTATGTGATTGTATTAGTGGTGTGCATAAAAAATCGTACATCTGTACTGCAACTCGCGCTCGACTCGCATACACGCACGTGCGAGTGTGAACTTGCTTGTGGGTGGACGGCATGGTTGCGGCAGCCCTATGCGAGCTTGCTAATTGCAGGCTATCTTAGTTTATTTTTATTTTTCTATGTACGTCTATACGTCACTGCTAATGTTAATTAATGTCATTTTTCTTCACTGTACAGTACAGCAAAATTTAAAAAATATGTCGTCATCGGTGAGTATACATGTATATCTGTATGTATGCCTAAACTGATTTATTTTTGGTTGGTTATAATATAGACAAGGAGACCAACTGTTGTGATCAGTGCCCATAACGCTTCATATTCCGCAAGCTCTGTGAGTGATGAGGTAAATTACAGGTCAGGCTCTCTTAATACGGCTTTGGAAACAAAACTATATTCTGCATCAAATATCATGGAACAGTTTGGCATTGATCCTACAAGTTGTTCTGGTCATGGTAAATTTACAGCTGCAGTTTTGACAAAAATTTTAGAGGACAATCGGCACTTCGACGTACAAACTGTTGGTTATGTGAGTTTATTTAAAAATTTTCAATTCATGCCAGAAACTTCGTCTGTATCAAATGACGCTAGGCCAGATGTAGGCATCTTCTTTCAGGATAGATTAGTTTGTATATTTGAAGAAGACTCTACAAAAAATGAACGATCCGTTACCAAATCCTGCCATTATGCAAGAGCACTTTGTCGTCTTAAAAGCATTAATGGTGAAGGCCAAGAGGGAGTGTGCTTCATCTTTCCTTCTGCGTTAGATGAAGTTAGGAATGAACCAATGGCTGTGGTACGTGTGTCGTGCCAGTGGGATTATGAGTGTTGTAGATTTATCTACACTGGCCAAGCAATTGCATTGTGTGATTTGGGCTTGTACATTAATTCTGTTATCGAGCAACAGCAACCGGTTGTGGTTGAGGTCAGTAGAGATGCAAAGTATTTGTACAAATTTAGTACTACTGCTGGTCTGGGATATTTTGGATATCGCTACAATCATCAGTACCCATCTGCTAGGTCCATAGTTCTCAATGTTGGTAGTGACTCCGGTGAAGAATTTGTCCTTAAATTTGTTGATGCTAAGACATTTAAAAGATTACAGAAACTTTCCCAATCAACCAATAATCCTTCTATACTTCATTACTTTAAGTACTTTGACTTTGAGATGAAATACGACTGTTCTCTGTCCGCACTGATGTTTGAAAAGTTAGCACCACCACTGTTTGCCATAGATGCTAAAAACTGCTTGAAAGACTTTATTCATTCATTATATATTATTCTAGAAGATGTTCATAAAATTCATTTTGAGCACTGTGACCTGCGACTCGAAAACATATGTTTTCGTTATGATGCTAGATCTAACTCTTACAATATAGTCCTTATTGATATAGACTTTAGTGCATTCACCGGGCGTATGGAATGGAAGTCTCCATTATTAGCATTGGCCAAATTATCTTGCTTGTATCGTAACATTTTAAACGTCACGTCGGTTGACTATCACCAGTTAGGATACATGATAGTTTGGGTTCATCTGTACGGTACAGAAGTGATGTTAAGCGGCAAAAAAATGAAAATTGGATCTAATGAACACTATCATAACATGGATATATTTGGTGAATCGGTGTATGACAAAGATGAATTTGTTGAAAAACTGATCACAAAGGGTGAGTTATTTTCTTTTGTATTTCTTATTTAAAATTTACAATTTGTAGGTGAATTTGACTTGAATTTGTTCGAGAAAAGCAGTATTTTACAAGGTCATAATATGATGGCATTGCAGCAAGTAATAAGCAACTGAACATGATGTGCCCAATACAACTGTGTTGTGCTAACTGCTGTTACTTTTGACATACATGTACGATCATTCTTTGCATGTAAGCAGTGTACATTGTAGTTAAAATGTTTTCACACGTTGATGGGTCAACCCATATGAAGATCACTTAAAATTGGACGCATAGCTTTAGATTTTGTTGCAACTTCTCATATTTTTCAGTCCTCATATGAAAGTAACTTTGGTGAAAAAAAATTTAATGGTTTACGAAATACATCATGATGAATAATTAATGATTCTCCACATTTTTGCCCCTTTGCTGAGCCATTACTTTGCTCTCACAGATCTTGCAGGGTGATATTTGGTATCAAATTGATTCTCTTTTGATGTACAACTAAATTATCATATGTTTTTATGATAGAGGTTAAAGGGTTAAAAATTATATGTGTTTATCACACGGTTTACAGAATTCAGACCACTTGCAGATTGAAACTCGACATATTTTTTTTACATAGTGAAAGCCACACCCTGTTATAATGTTTTTGAAAAATAAAAAGTCTGAGTATCTATCTCTGGGAACCACAAACGATTGAACATCAGGACGCCATTTTTTCTCCACAAAGGGTTTAAGGGTCTATTCAGAACACTTGCTTTACATTTCCTCTACCCACAAAACCAGCTTCCACCCCCCAAACATCCCCCCACACCCTATCATCACCTATTTTATGTGGTTCTAAATAAAGCCTCACCTTTGAAAATGTTTGACAGTAGTAGTGGTAAATGTTCAATAATAAGTGATCAATCCACAACTAACATGAACACAGGATCTAGCAACCTCCAGACTTAACAGAGGACCCAGTAGTCACCAAACAGGAACAAATGAACCAGCAACCTCCAACTGAACAAGTCACTAAACAGAGACACAGGAACCACTGAACAAATAGTCATCATACACTGAGCAGAACGCAATTTGCCCAAAAAGGTACTCTTTCAAACAAACTTTAAATGTCCTTTGACCATACAAACAACCCCCCCCCCCCCCCCCATGCCCCCCTTCGGGCACTAGTGAAAATGAGGCACACCCATGCAATTTAAATACCACCCCCATACACATAAAAAAAAAACAGAGAAGGACCATGAGTGCTCTGCTACGATGGTCACTGAACAGGGTAACCAGACAGAACAGAGGAAGCAGTAGTCACTGTCAGTTAGTACAGGCTGAGAAGGCAATTTATAACACACACACACACACACACACACACACACACACACACACACACACACACACACACACACACACACACAGACACTCCACTGTTATATATATTATATATAGATTCTAAGCACTAGGGCCTAGCTAGCTGGCGTGGCAAACATGCATGTACCCACAAAACAAGCTTCCCATCCCCAGACATACACACACCCGCACCCACTCCCCAACATCCTAACCATGATGCAATAATAGCAAAAAGCAATAAAGCCTCATTCGAGCTAGCCGCACCTTTGATGTTTGACAGTAGTAGTATCACAAGCTGAAAGCTGAATGTTAATAAGCGCTCAATCCAAGACTATGCAACAACCAAAAACCTCTTGAGATGTGATTATGGCTTAGTGATTACGTAATGTTGTTTCTGCTTATCCATACAATCTACCACTTGAATCTACCACTCTGCTTTGCTAATACATGTAGTAGGTAATGTGGTAATAGCCTGCACAGCAATACATTGACCGCCCATTTTAACAAAATGTCCAGTCAAATGTTCCTTTGACTGGACAAATGTCCAGCCAATATGGAGATGTTATTTCCGACTCTGCATTCGGGACCCATACCAAGCATAAATGTCTCCATCCATGCAACTGTGTTAAAGCTCCGTTTCCCCAAGCTCTCGCTCTATTAGCTGAAATACATTCAGCATTAAAAATGTGGGGTTTGTATTGAAAGTTTTGGTTGCAGGAGGCAAAATAGTTCCTGAACCCGACATCTATCTGTTTGCTTAATGCTAAGGGCTTGGTCTATTATTTTATACACATGACTCACACACTCTTGATCACAACTTGTATTGTTGTGTGCATGTGTACATTCACCATGATCCATGTATTTTATTTCCTCTACCCACAAAACCAGCTTCCAACCCCACACCCTATAATCATCACCTATTTTATGTGGTTCTAAATAAAGCCTCATTGGAGCCTCACCTTTGACAGTAGTAGTGATATCACAAGAGCTGAATGGTCAATAATAAGCGAGTCTCCAACCAGGGACAGAATATACCAGTGGTCACTAAACAGGAACACAGCAACCTCTAGAGTGAAAAAAAAAAAAAGGAGGAAGGAGATTAATTCTTTTTTTTTAACCCGACATAGAACGAAGATAGCCTAAAGTACGCTCGCTAGGGCAATAATATAATACACACACAAGCCAGCGTCACTCAGCAGGGAGATAGTGCATTATAAGCCATCAAATAACCGGCGTACAGTACGTTCGCTTAGGGCTTTGCAAGTCTAATAAGCCAAACCTCTTTGGCGAAGGGGCCCATAGGACAGGTACGGCGTACAGTATTTAGCTTTAGCTTGTATAGCTTCCCATACGCTAGGCATCACTAACTCCATGATAGCCACTTGTTTAAACACCACGTATACAACCGCAATTCTTATCTATCTCACCTTTACAAGTTCGTTCAAAATATCACGTCACGTGCGGGAGATCACGTTTTTATTAGTCTGGTCTTAATTTCCGGCCGTTGTCTTGCGTTTACGTCACTGTAACGTCTACTTTTGTCTTCGGCATCCATCCTTCCACTATTACCCTGTGTTGGGTCTACTAAAGTCCTGGTAGTTACTGTGTGTTTAAATGTCCCTCATGTAGTGACCCTCATCCAATGTCCCTCATGTAGTGACCTTCATCCAATATCCCTCATGTAGTGACCCTCATCCAATGTCCCTCATGTAGTGACCCTCATTCAATGTCCCTCATGTAGTGACCCTCATCCAATGTCCCTCATGTAGTGGCCCTCATCCAATGTCCCTCATGTAGTGACCCTCATCCAATGTTCCTCATGTAGTGACCCTCATCCAATGTCCCTCATGCATGTGCACATGCCCATCAATCAAAGTCACATGACTGTTTGCAGACCCAATGGTCTGGCAACTGGCAAGCTTGTAAATTATGTACTGTAAGGAAAATTGTTGTTAGTGCCAGAGTCCATACGTATGTGTAAGTACACACAGTGAAAAAAGGAGAGCAGATTGCTAAACTAGAGGAGGCTGAACCCTGCACCAGCATTAAAGGCATTTCAACGATCTCAGTGGGCACAGAATTGTCATTGGAAGAGAAAGAAGCTCTGTGGGACATTGTACTGAAGGTTGGAAATCATATTTCACCAGCCGAGAGGGAGCAATTATTTTCTGTACTACTGGAGTACAAGGACGCATTTGCTCTACATGAGTATGATTCTGGTCACACCTCAGTTACGAAGCACAAAATAGATACGGGTAACTCCTCCCCTGTTCACTGCTCTCCTCACAGGATTCCACAAGCACGAAAAAAAGAAGTCAGGAAGTTGACGCAGGAATTGCTGGAGAAAGGAGTAATCCAACCGTTTGACAGTCCTTGGTCCTCCCCAATAGTGCTGGCGAAAAAGAAGGATGGGTCCATAAGATTTTGTATTGATTACAGGAAAGTTAACGCCATCACTAGAAAAGATGCATACCCGCTCCCCCGAATAGATGAAACCTTGGATACTTTAGCTGGTTCCAAGTTGTACACCATGCTGGATTTGAAAACAGGCTATTGGCAGGTCGAGGTAGAAAACGAGGATAGAGCAAAGACCGCTTTCAGTACCCCGGATGGGCTATATGAATTTAAGGTAATGCCATTTGGACTATGTAATGCCCCAGCCACATTTCAGAGATTAATGGATAGGGTATTGCATGGGTTGAAATGGCCCAGTTGCTTAGTTTACATCGATGATATTGTTGTGGTTGGGGCCAACTTTAAGGAGCATTGATATAATCTAGCCTGTGTGCTCAAAAGACTGAGGGAGGCGGGGCTCAAGTTAAAACCCACTAAGTGCAACCTTTTACAAAAGGAAGTCAGGTATCTTGGGCACGTGATTTCAGAAAATGGAATTTCCACTGACCCCATTAAGACAGACGCAATTCGAAAATGGCCAACCCCACAGTGTAGGCGGGAAATTTTGCAGTTTCTAGGCCTAGCTAACTATTATTAAAGATTTTGCGTCTGTTAGTAGACCACTCCAGCGTCTAACAGAGAAAAAATGCCCCATTTTGCTGGACTGAACAGTGTCAAAAAGCGTTTGACGATCTTCGCAACTGCTTGGTTAATGCCCCCATTCTAGCATATCCAGACTACACAAAACCATTTGTTCTTGATACTGATGCTAGTAATTCTGGGATAGGGGCAGTTCTGTCACAGGTCCAAGAGGATGGTACTGAGTGTGTTGTAGCGTACGCTAGTCGATCGCTAACCAGGCAAGAACAAAAGTATTGTGTCACGCGTAGAGAGCTCTTAGCAGTTGTGGAGTTTACCCACCATTTTCGACCATATTTACTTGGGCGACAATTTACACTGAGAACTGACCATGGATCACTTCATTGGTTAAAAAACTGAAGGCCAGCTGGCACGCTGGCTGGAAAAGCTGCAGGAGTATGACTTTATCGTTATGCATCGTCAAGGTTTCAGACATGGGAATGCAGACAACCTGTCAAGGATCCCGTGCAAACAGTGCGGAAGGGGTGACCGGTGTGGAAACGAAGATGATCAGGTAGTCGAAATTGGTGCTATTACGGGTCCTTTCTTGCAACAACTCAACAACCTAGGGGAGGTTCAGCGCCTGCAAGCAGAGGAGGATGACGACATTGCCCCCGTGTTGAGAGCCACTGACAGTACACCCACTGCATACTCAAGAACCTCCCCCTCCAGGCGAACCATATGGCATGGGTTATAGTAACAGACAGGCAGTTCAATTATAATATTCTCATCTACCACCAGACATACCCACATACCCTTCTTTATGGTCGCGGTATGTGAGGCCGCCTACCCGTGAGTCTATCATCATCAATTGAGCCACGGGTAGGTAGCTATCACCATTTAAAGGTACAAGAAGGGGTTCCGTGCCCCTTCTTTTGACGACTACAAATTCCAAATCCTCCGCCATTCTGGGGAGAGGGAGGGGAGGGAGGAAGAGAGGAGGAAGATAATAAGGTGTTGATAAGTGATACCTTTTAAAAACGTTTTAGCCACCAGGTAGGTAAAGTCTGTTACATCTGTGGTAGAGGTGGCATTAAATAGAATGTGCCCAAACCACCCCCTCATGCCCAAACCACACCCTCATGCCCATCAATCTTTTAAACTCATACCAAGGATAAGAATCTATTGCCTTTACATAAATGCATTGTTTTTACACCCACTCGCATAACTTGCCTCCCGCCCCCCACACACACACCTGTGTCAAAAGTTCCAATGCATCCTTTGCCTTCATCAGGTTATCCCTATCTTCTGTTTTCCTGTAGCAGCATCGGGCGGGATGCATCTCGCCCTGATACAGGTAACAAGTTATATTAATGGACACCACCCAAGGCAAACACACACCGATACATACTGATATGTGGCATGTATACTTAAGTATGGACTTGGGCATTTTTTGTACAATCCTTCCACAACCCTGCTACTATCCTTCCACAACCCTGCTACTATCCTTGTACAATCCTTCCAAGACCCTCCTACTACCCTTGTGTCCCTCCGCACCATACCTCACAAGTTTAAACACTTGCACCACCCTTAGGGCCATACAAAAAGAAAAAAAATATTAAAATGTCAATTCCTGCTGGACATAATAATGATGAAGTTCCAATAGGATACTAAACTCTGTTAACATTCATACCCACTAAGGCACAGTAACCCTGACATCCCACACCTCACTCACTCGCCTGGAGTGTCTCCTGTGCAAACAGGACCACCCATGAGGGCTGTTGGCTACCCTTACATACACACTGATGGAGGCACACACACACACACACACACACACACACTCACACACACACACTGATTAATAGGTACTGCAGTTATGCTGTACATGTAATGATGTATTATGTTACATGCATAATGTGCTGCTATGTGACTTCATTTATTTCTGCAATTCAGTTACTAATTGCAAATATGGGCAGCAGCTAGTGACATCACACACGTCAAAGATTTGCAGGTCCCCAGACTTAATTATACACCAGGCCATAGTAATAATTGCTCCTATATCATGTTCACTTCACCCAACCCACATAACATTAACATTGGTGTGTGTGTGCAGCCTCTTCTGCAGTGATGTCACTGGCCAGACCACACCTATATTAATATAGAAATCAAAAGTGACATCATTGTAACGTGTGTTATGTCTTCTGGGTCTACATACAACTCAAGCATGATGCTCAAATGTCAGCCATTTATAATCACGGTATAGTATAAAAATAATACAAACTGTTCATTGCCAAAGGAGGGGGAGTGGTTGTTGTCATGACAACTTTGTTGCAGCATCGAAAGTGATCTTCCATCCAATCACCTTGTTGTCAAAGTCGCCGGGCCCATCTTTCTGTGAGGGTTGAAGTGGGGTATGGCTTAGCTAGGGACCATGTTAACTCTCGCCCTGCGGATGTCCTTGTTCAGGGATGGGACAGAGGAAAGCCTGCGGACTTTGACGTTACTGTTGCTTCACCCCTCACACCAGTAAACCTCAACAATGCCAGTACATCTGTGGGAGCAGCAGCCTATGCTGCTGAACTTAGAAGCATGTGGCCAATGACACCAGATGCCAGGAGTTGGGGTGGACATGTATCCCCCTAGCCGTAAAAACATACGGTAACTGGGGGATGGAGGCTCGGAGTGTTTTTTCCCATCTCGCCTCTCTACTTGCCATCGGCCAGGCCATTCCCAAACCCAAAATGCTGGGTGACATCTATGGCCACCTCAACATGTCACTGATGAGGTCAGTGGCTAGGGCCATTATGGGGAGAGAAAATGTCTGGATAGGTTAGTAGAACTGTAGGTTTGTTAGCGGCATCTAATGTAAGTT
This sequence comes from Spongilla lacustris, assembly GCA_949361645.1. NCBI lineage: Eukaryota > Metazoa > Porifera > Demospongiae > Spongillida > Spongillidae > Spongilla > Spongilla lacustris. Next base: position 4,156,534 of record OX442432.1, on the reverse strand, counting down.
AGTTATCCTTATTATTATTAAAATAATGTAGTTGTGTTTGTCCATTTATCCTGCTGTATCTGTATTCTGTTGTTAATAATAATAATAATAATAATAATAATAATAATAATAATAATAATTATAATTATTAATATTAATAATAATAATAATAATAATTTCATTACATAACACAATTAAGTTTAATACTCAAGAAGGGGAGCACGGGCACATCTGAGGAGGATGGCTCTTGCATTCTGCCTCATCAGTGTGACAGCCAGCAGGCAGTACATTTGGCACAGTGCCTCAGTTTCACTGATTCCCACTTGCATAGCTAGCCTCTTGCTCAATCTAGAGTAGCATTCTTTGGCTTCACATCCCCAACCACCATAGACTTCCACCACTAATGGAATACATGTCCAGCCCAACCTTGCACACATCTGATCATTCTTGGCATGCTTTTCAATCTCACCAACCTCTGCAGAGTTGCCTGAAGCCAAACTCGCTTCCAGAATCAAGTCCGTATTAAGCGGATGAATGACTTTCAGGTCAAAAGCTGCAGGGTTGGAGAGGGACCAGTTTGGCACCAGCACATCAGCTGGCCTAGAAAAGTCTATGCCTGGACCTTTCTCCAGTTGAGGAGATAAGCATGCTTTGGAGCACAGGTTGGCAACACAGTCTCTCAGCTTATTGTGCCGTGCAATGACATCCCCTCCAGAACGACATGTAAGGGCGTGGTGGCAATCTGGATCAAGGGCACTTGAGCAGAAGGGACATTTACTGTCAGCTGAGAAGACAGGTAGACCTAGCCACCATTTTAATAGGACTTGCATCACTTGAGGCTCCAAAGCTAAGTCATTGTGTATGCAAGGAATAGCTCTCAACCAGGCATTAGCATTACTGGCTGATACTGCTCTGAGTCTTGCTCTGGTACAAACTGTACTGTTGATAAGAAGAGTCTGAAAGGAATTGTCTTCAATTTTGCCTGATAGATGGTGCTGTTGTGGAGGAGAGCTAGTCACTGATTCAAATGTTATTGCATCAGCAGAGTTGATCTTTGTGTTGTAGAGTGCTATTGCCTGTTTGAGGTGATGGGAAGCATTTGGAGCACTGGTGACATCAATAGCATTGGACAAAGACGAAATAAATGCACTGGAGGAGTGGTTAGAGACTGATGTCAATCCAAGACCACCATGCCGTAATGGTAGCTGAACTTGTTTGGTGGCTGAAAGTGTAAGTTCAAAGGCTGCACATTCTTCCAAACAGTGGAGGACATCTTCATCAAAGAGCATAAACTGCCTTAAAGAAGAATCACACGGAGGAACTGAGCGACCTAAATGGGACAGCTTACAAAAGCTAGCACAGTGGCGAAGTAGCAAGATGGATACTTGAGGGTCACATAGCTGAGGTAAAAGATGGAGAAGAGAACAAGCCTGCTTTCTCTTTGCCTCAATGTATTCACCACAAAATTCTGGACTTCCAATTGGTGCCCCCAGGATTTCAAAGTTAGGTGTAGTTGATGTAGGGATGCTGGAGTCGAAAGGTTGAAAGGTATCTGTATTAGGACTTAACAGTTCACATTTGGATGGGTTAAGGATCAGACCATTTGGCTTGCCTTCTGCACCTAGGACCTCTAGAGCTCTGAGCACAACAGAGCCTGGACCAGCCAGGGCCCCATCATCTAAGTACCAGGCATTAAGCAAGAGCTGTTGACATTGAGGGTCAGCTGCTAACTTTTTCAGAACTGATTGAAGGACTAGAGCAAACAGTAGAGGGCCAAGAGGATCACCTTGCTGAACCCCTGATGCCAAGGAAATTGAACCAACAGGATGCCAAAGTTTTGGATGTTGTGAGTAACACCAGGAGGTCCATGGGTAAATCTCTGGAAAGTGCATTAAACATTGTTGGAGAACAGCATCCCTAGATACAAGATTAAAAGCATTCTGCATGTCGATTTTAATAACAGCAAAATCAGGGTCACTCCAATGCTGCTCTAAAACCTCTCGGAGGTTGTGGATTATCTTTTCTGATCCTCTTGGGCATGCCACACCAAACTGAAAAGGACTGAAAAAGTCAGAAGCCTTTTCCTTTACCACGTTGCAGGCACACTTGCTAGCCAGCCTTCTTATCACCTCCCCTACAGCAATTGGCCTAACATCCCAACTGTTTCCCTTTACCTTCAACAACGCTGTCAAACTTCCTCCTGCTAGAAGTGGGGCTATTGCTTCTGGAGCCTTTCCAGCAAGTAAAATGTTTAAGACTTCACGCAGGAGGGTAATGGTTGATACAGGTAAGGGTACACTGGCAACATCTAGAAAGTGTTGAATCCTCATACCAGATGGTCCACAAGCTGTTGCTTTCTTGAATGACCGTAATACTGCCAAGAGATTGAAATCAGCTTGAAGTTGTACAGGTTTGGTGTCAATGTTTCCAACTGGGACAGAAGGTGGATTAGAAAAGGGATGTTTGGCTTTAAGTCGTTCAAAAGTTTCTTTGGTGTCTGGTGCAATTCCCTTAGATGTGAGAATCTGGCAAGCCTTAGAGAGCAGACCCTCTCTAACACATGATATGGCAGACTTGAGCTTGGCATGGTCAGATTGTACATGGTCAAATTCTTTGGTGATGGAAGCCTGAGAAATAGGTGTAGATTGATGACTCTTGCATGCTCTGGAAACTGCTGCAGTCCAAAGTGACTTCTCATTACCACGTGACCATTCTTGGCAAAGAGTGTCAATGGAGATTTTGTGGCGACCTTTCTTGCCACCTCTTTTAGAGGAAGCAAAGATGCACTTAGGCAGCATCAGTAGACGAGTCCAAGCAATAATGTTATTGTTATGAATAACATCCTTTAGTGCCTCTGCAAGGACCTGCGCAAATTGGTGGCGTGCTCGAGATGGAATATATTTCAAAGTTCCCTGCTTCAGTGCCAATACTTCTTCAAGAGATGGGAAGGAAGTTGCAGAAGGTGATGTGAATGTTGACTCGGAATTAGCTGGTGAGGAAGGTACTGTGTGGTTGCAGACACAAGAACGAGAGTGAGAATTCTTATGAGAACAGGCTACTAGTTTGGAGCAGTTCTGACAAATGAAAAGGCTATTTTCAACTAGCCACGTGGAAGGCACGTCACCTGTAATTTTTCCAAACGCATGTTCTTGCATATGTTTATGGATTTTCTTTGATGCCAAGTTAATCCCACATGATGAGCATTGAAAGGAGGGAATAACCGTTGCTGTGGTTATTACTGGCAAACTTTGGGTGTCCGGGGGTTCATTCCGACTTTGTGTTGACGGTGTCTGAGCTTGCGATGCGGGGGGGATTTCTGGGTGTTTCTGCGGTGAGCCCTGCGGAGATGTGGTTTGAAGTGGCAGTGACAAGAATACCTGGTTTTGAGACGACGATGTTGTAGATGGTAGCGAGGTACTCTTCCGAGGTGTCAAAATGGCGGATGAAACGTGAATGTTGTGACAGTTGCCGTGTCTAGCTGGAAGGCAGTTTGAACAGGGATGACCTGACTTTACACAGCGGCAAGAAACGCAACGTGCGTACTCCCCGTTGCAGGAGCAGCACGATGGCTGGGAGCTTTTCTTAATTCTGGCTTTCTTCCCGCCGTCGTTCATAATAATCAATGATACTACAAATAGTACACTATGATAACATTAACACCACTAAACTACAGCTAATGTTATAATAATAGTATCAAAGTTTCTGGCTGGGGGTTCTCTCACTGCATTAGTGAAGAACAAGGAGGGACGTCCATTGGACATTCGCCCTATTGCAGTTGGGGAGGTATTAAGACGTTTAACAGGGAAGTGTCTTTGTATCATCACCAAGCCCAAAGCTTCTGAATTTTTCGCTCCTTTTCAATATGGAGTTGCTTGCCCTGCTGGGGCAGAAAAAGGTCATTCATGGTGTTAGGAGCTGCATCCAGGAACATTGGAAAGATGATAATTTTACTGTTTGCAAGGTGGATTTGTCTAACGCATTCAACTTGGTGTCTCGTCAGGCTCTCCTGGCAGAATGTGCAGTCCATTTCCCAGAGCTTCTTCCCTGGGTAGGCTGGTGTTACGGTTCCCACCCCACGTTATGGCACCCTCTTGGACAGATAAGTTCGGAGACAGGTGCCCAGCAAGGGGATCCTCTGGGTCCACTTCTCTTTTCCATAGTTCTGCACAAGTTGGTGCTATCCCTCGCACAGGACAAGGATTGTGTATCTCTATTGTCTAACAGATGGTTCCTTGACGACGGTGTTTTGGCAGGACACTCTCAGGCTGTTAACCGGGCGGTGACTCTTATTCAAGAGATGGGTCCATCAATGGGGCTGTTCATCAACTTTTCTAAGTGCGAGTTCTTTGGACAGGGTGACCTGTCCTCCTTCCCTCCTGAGATGAAAGTGTCACGGGTACCTAACCTCGAGATTCTTGGTGCACCAATTGGTGATCCCATTTTTGGTGCCAAATTCTTAGCACAAAAGCGTGCCGATGCAGCAAAACTCCTATCCCAATTGACAGAAGTAGGTGCAGTGGATCCCCAGGTGGCTTTTCTTCTCCTACGGCAGTGTGCCGCATTCTGTAAGTTGGTGCACCTTGCCCGTTCCACACCTCCTTCATACATCGCTGAGGGCTTGGCTTTATTTGACAAGGAGGTGCGCCAATGCTTCTCTGAATGCACAGCGTTAGACACCTCTGATATTGATTGGATGCAAGCACAGCTAAGTCTTAGTAGGGGTGGACTTGGCCTTCGTAGCTTGTCATGCCATTCCGCTGCAGCGTACCTAGCTTCGCTCAGTAGTTCGGGCTTTGACAAGTCCTTTAACTTAAATTTGTCGGAATCAATTGTGCTTTTTAATGAGGTAGTGCCAGCAGCTGATTCCATCTCTGAAGAGATATTAGCCGCCTCTAACCTGCGCCAGCACACTTTGTCTGGCAAAATTGAAGATCAGCAGTTTCGGCAGCTGTTTGATCTCTCCTCTCCGGCCAATAGAGCTCGCTTATTATCAGTCTCTTCGCGTCATGCCGCTTCTTGGCTTACTGTTATCCCCTCTCCAGGCCTTAACTTGCATCTAGAGCCTAATGAATTTCAGGTTGCCATCAAGTGGTGGCTTGGTATGGATGTTTCTTTTGACTCATGCTGTCCGTATTGTCCTAACCACAGGCTGGACCCGCTTGGTCACCATGCATTGACGTGCAATCACGGGGGTGATGTGGTCTTGCGTCACAACAGCCTTCGTGATGTTTTTGTGGAGTTCTGTCATAGGGCCTGCTTAGGAGGTCAGGTCGAAGTTGGAAGTGGTCTCGGTCTTGACAGACTGCACTCTCGTCCTGCTGACGTACTTGTCAACAACTGGCATCTTGGCAAACCTGCTGCTTTTGACCTCACTATCACTTCACCGCTTAACCCAACCACTTTGACTGAAGCGGGGGTGAGATGTGGGTCTTCTGCTCTGGTTGCTGAGGCAAGAAAGCATAATGCCAATGATTCCAAGTGTGCTGAGCGTGGATGGGTGTGCCTTCCCCTAGCTGTGGAGTCATATGGATGCTGGGGCATGGAAGCACAACAATCCTTCTTGCGGCTTGCGGCTCGTCTAGCCATCCAAATGGGATGCAACAAATCACAGGCTACCACCATCTTGTACCAGAGGCTAAGCCTTTCGCTTGTGAGAGCCAATGCTAGAGCCTTGCTCTCCCGTGCAAGTTTTCGGCATTCGGAGGAGTGGGGTTGAGGTGTGTGGGTGTGGGGTGGTTGCTTCTGTGACTTTGATTTTGTTGGTGTGCTGTACAGTGTATGCAAAAATTTGCATGTATTATAATAATAATAATAATAATAATAACATGAACTTTTCTTTTTAAAATGTATTACGTATAATAATAATAATAATAATAATAATAATAATAATAATAATAATAATAATAAATTAAAAAAATAATGATAATGGCGTAGAATGCCTTGCTGCAGCTGCAATGGCAAGAGAGCGCTTTGTAAGGGTTGCACCTGTGCTAAAGGCAAGAAAGTCTGCATCGACTGCTACCCAGGAAAGAAAGGTAAGTGTGCTAACGCTTCGATTAGGCCCACAGCATCTCAGACATCGTCGCAGCCACTGCTCCCCATCCCATCGCCTTCATGCTCATCGGCTCAGGCGTCGCAACCCTCGTTACAAGTAATTCCTCTCCTATCAACGAGGCCTTCCCCGACCGTAGATGATCTGCCTCCTCCAGGCTCTCCATTATTAGATTCACAGCAACTGTCTGCAAATCCACCACTGTCTTCTGCATGCACATTCACTGCAGTCGTCCGCATTACAGCCGTCGCCTTTATCTTCTTCCTCTTCCTCTCCATTGCAATATCTACCATTTCCAGGCCCATATCAACCACCCTCGACATCAAGGCAAGCGTTTTCTGAACTTCCATGTCAAGTTGCTTCCCCTGGCTGAGCCCTCAGTCCCGTCCCTGCACCTTCGGACAAATGCTCCATCACCACGGTCGGCGCGTCTTCCAGGGCCACCTCTACTCACTGCCCACAGGAAACAGTGTATAGTTGCAGGATGCCAGGAGCACATTGCACCCACCATGTGGCGAAGTCACATGAATCTCCACTCTCAAGGGGTTTTCCCTGGTGAAGTACCTACCTGGTGGCTAGAGGAACATAACCTCTCAGTCTGCACCCATTGTCTCCAGCTTGTAGCAGTGTCCCGCTTTGCATCTCATCTGGAGAAGTGCCCCACGAATGTCTCAGGTAGTCACAGTTTCCTTCATAGTTCCCTTGCTGACTCCAGTCCTTCTGAAAATCAAATCCCTGCACTACCTTCATTTGACGTTGTGTGTGAACTACAGTGTCCAACAATTCGCTACATTCCCCACAAGGCCAGGCCTGCCTTTGCTCGGGTCCTGTCAGACATTCGAAATCAATCTGCTATGAGAACTCAGAGGAGGCATGGTTGAGGCTCTTTATGCTTCCCAAATGTGTGCTGCGAGCTTCTAGGCGGGGTGGGCGTAACTGTAAGCACCCATTGTTAGAGCAGTTATGCAAACTGTGGTCTCAAGGTGACATTGGTATCATTTGGAACCGAATAAACAAGCATCCTGTCATCCCTTTTCAAAAGCAAAATTCTCAGGTGGATATTTCCAAAAAGAAGATTTCTTCGGCTATAGGTCTGAGTAGAGAGGGGTTACTAGGGAAAGCTTGCCAGGCCCTTGTTTCACCAGGTGTTGCTCCAAATACCCCAGAGGTGTGGGATTTGCTCCAGCAGAAGCATCCTAAAGGTCCCCATCCTTCTCTGCCCATCTCTTCAAGTCCTCCTGTCAATCATGTGTTGCCACATGACTTTAACATTTTGTCAGTTCTCCATTCCTTCCCCAAAGGTACAGCCTGCGGCCCTTCAGGGCTTCGTATTCAGCATCTGCTTGATGCTGCTCAGGTCCATCTACCTACTTCTATTTGTTCCTCTTTGCGTGGTGTAGTCAACATCTTGGCCAGTGGTAAAGCTCCAGTTTTGGTATCAAAGTTTCCGGCTGGGGGTTCTCTCACTGCATTAGTGAAGAACAAGGAGGGACGTCCATTGGACATTCGCCCTATTGCAGTTGGGGAGGTATTGAAACACTTAACAGGGAAGCGTCTTTGTATCATCACCAAGCCCAAAGCTTCTGAATTTTTCGCTCCTTTTCAATATGGAGTTGCGTGCCCTGCTGGGGCAGAAAAAGGTCATTCATGGTGTTAGGAGCTGCATCCAGGAACATTGGAAAGATGATAATTTTACTGTCTGCAAGGTGAATTTGTCAAACGCATTCAACTTGGTGTCTCGTCAGGCTCTCCTGGAGGAATGTGCAGTCCATTTCCCAGAGCTTCTTCCCTGGGTAGGCTGGTGTTACGGTTCCCACCTCACGTTATGGCACCCTCTTGGACAGATAAGTTCGGAGACAGGTGCCCAGCAAGGGGATCCTCTGGGTCCACTTCTCTTTTCCATAGTTCTGCACAAGTTGGTGTTATCCCTCGCACAGGACAAGGATTGTCTATCTCTATTGTAGAACAGATGGTTCCTTGCCGACGGTGTTTTGGCAGGACACTCTCAGGCTGTTAACCGGGCGGTGACTCTTATTCAAGAGATGGGTCCATCAATGGGGCTGTTTATCAACTTTTCTAAGTGCGAGTTGTTTGGACAGGGTGACCTGTCCTCCTTCCCTACTGAGATGAAAGTGTCACGGGTACCTAACCTCGAGATTCTTGGTGCACCAATTGGTGATCCCATTTTTGGTGCCAAATTCTTAGCACAAAAGCGTGCCGATGCAGCAAAACTCCTATCCCAATTGGCAGAAGTAGGTGCAGTCGATCCCCAGGTGGCTTTTCTTCTCCTATGGCAATGTGCCGCATTCTGTAAGTTGGTGCACCTTGCCCGTTCCACACCTCCTTCATACATCACTGAGGGCTTGGCTTTATTTGACAAAGAGGTGCGCCAATGCTTCTCTGAATGCACAGCGTTAGACACCTCTGATATTGATTGGATGCAAGCACAACTCAGTCTTAGTAGGAGTGGACTTGGTCTACGTAGCTTGTCATGCCATTCCGCTGCAGCGTACCTAGCTTCGCTTAGTAGTTCGGGCTTTGACAAGTCCTTTAACTTGCATTTGTCTGAATCAATTGTGCTTTTTAATGAGTTAGTGCCAGCAGCTGATTCCATCTCTGAAGAGATATTAGCCACCTCTAACCTGCACCAGCACACTTTGTCTAGCAACATTGAAGATCAGCAGTTTCGGCAGCTGTTTGATTTCTCCTCTCCAGCCAATAGAGCTCGCTTATTATCAGTCTCTTCACGTCATGCCGCTTCTTGGCTTACTGTTATCCCTGCATCTAGAGCCTAATGAATTTCAGGTTGCCATCAAGTGGTGGCTTGGTATGGATGTTTCTTTTGACTCATGCTGTCCCTATTGTCCTAACCACAGGCTGGACTCGCTTGGTCACCATGCATTGACGTGCAAACACGGGGGTGATGTGGTCTTGCGTCACAACTTCCTTCGTGATGTTTTTGTGGAGTTCTGTCATAGGGCTTGTTTAGGAGGTCAGGTCGAAGTTGGAAGTGGTCTTGGTCTTGATGGACTGCACTCTCGTCCTGCTGACATACTTGTCAACAACTGGCATCTTGGCAAACCTGCTGCTTTTGACCTCACTATCACTTCACCGCTTAACCCAACCACTTTGACTGAAGCGGGGGTGAGGTGTGGGTCTTCTGCTCTGGTTGCTGAGGCGAGAAAGCACAGTGCCAATGATTCCAAGTGTATGGTTGCTGGGGCATGGAAGCACAACAATCCTTGCAGCTTACGGCTCGTCTAGCCATCCAAATGGGATGCAACAAATCCCAGGCTACCACCATCTTGTACCAGAGGCTAAGCCTTTTGCTTGTGAGAGCCAATGCTAAAGCCTTGCTCTCCCGTGCAAGGTTTCGGCATTCGGAGGAGGGGGGTTGAGGTGTGTGGGTGTGGGGTGGTTGCAGCTGTGACTTTGATTTTGTTAGTGTGCTGTACGGTGTATGTAAATATTCATATGTGTTATTATTAATTTATAATTATTATTATTATTTTTATATAATTCATTGGCTAGTACATAGGCACTACAATATTACGAGGACAAGTGCCTAGCAAAATTACCGTTGTAAATATTCCACGAAAAGCAAACGTATACTGCACATGTCATTGACTTTCAGTATGCAGTGTTTCATTATAGACAGAGAGTCCAACAATGAAAGTATGAAACAGGACATAGATTTACCCCAAATCCAATCAATGACAAGATCTCAGTAGGGCGGGTTTGTATCCTTGGCAGTAGAAACTTATGGCAACTGGGGTGAGGTTGCTCAAGGAACATTCTCCAGGCTTGCATCTCACCTTACCATCAGCTAGTTCAGGCCAAAGGCATTAGTGGTGGTGGACATATACGGCAGGTTTAACCTTCATTTGGTCAAGTCCATTGCTAGGGTCCATCCTGACTGTGTTGTAGGAATTATAAATACTGATGTTTTATGACATGTTGTATGTTCAATAATAATAATAGAGCTGAATATTGTATTTTTTAATTTTATTTTATTTTCATGTGTAACAGGATTATTTTATATTTATAAATTTTCTATATATATAATAATTATAGAATAAGATACATATAGAGCAATTATATATAATATACACAAATGTGAAAACCTATTCTAAGAAATCATCCTGGACCATCCTTAAAGCCTTCACACCTTGCTAGTAGAGCTCTAGCATTTGCCCTCACCAGAGTTATGCTAGGATTTCCATAGAGTTGGGTGTTAGCCTGAGATTTGGAACAACGCAGCTGACAAGCTAGACGTGATCCAAGCCGAGATAGAGTTTGCCTGGCCTCTGATCCCCAGCACCCATAAAGTTCTACCACAAGGGGGATACAAACCCAACCCAGCTCCTTGCACTTGGGGTAATTTGCAACATGCATTCTCTGTTCTGCTGCATAAGCTGCAGACCCAGCTGCCACACTCGCTTCGGAAATTATTTCAGCATTGAGCGGTGATGTGACAGTAAGGTAAAGTGCAACTGGTTTGCCTAATGAACAATTAGGAATCAGAACATCAGCTGGTCGTGTCCTGCTCTTCTCCGATCCCCATCGACTTCCCATCTCTACTTGACAGCCAACATGTGCCAGGTGACAATACTCTACTAAAGCATCCCTTAATCTGTTGTGGTGAGTAACCACATCACCACCACGTTTGCATGTCAGGGAGTGATGGCCAAAGTGGTCCAGTGAATGGTTAGGGCAATACACACAAGTAGATCCTTCCAAGACACCAATGCCTAACCACCACTTCAAAACAATTTGAAATTCATTGGGCTCAAGGTGGGGGTGAGGGTATTACAGATAACCAAGCTGAAGCATGGGGTGATGATATAGAGTGTAGACGAGCTTTATCAGGCATGGAGGCAGAGTTATACAGTTCCGTGAACTGATGGTCTTCAAGCTTGGAAGACAGAACTTTTTGCCCATGCACTGAGTCTGTGATGTCAATGGCTGAGATGGAGTCATATGTAGGAAGGATGGCATTATAAAGCTGGATTGAATGATTGAGGTGCCGATCATCTGTAAATCCCTGGCCAGATGCACTCAACGAGGCTATGTAAGCAGCCGAGGAATGATGTGACAAGGAATGAAGGTCTAGTCCTCCCCTGCTGAGACTTAACTGGGCCTGTAAGCATGCCTTGTCAGTTGTGTCAATAGAGGTACATTCTTAAAAGCATTGGCGGACGTCATCATCATACCCCTTCAATGCTTCTGCTACCAAGGACGGAGGTGTGGATCGGGCTAAATGGACCAGTTTGATGAAGCTGCCACACTGGTGTAGAAGAAGCAAGCCCACTTGTGGGTCAACAGCTCCAACTTCCTCAAGATGGGTAAGCAGCTTACCAGCATTTTCCCACTTCTGAGTCACAAAATTAGCGCAGTTGTTGTCATCACCAATAGGGGCACCAAGAATCTCGATATTTGGTACACTGGACCTCTTCATGTCTGGAGGGAACATGGTGAGATCACTCTTGCTAAAAAGCTCACACTTTGATGTGTTGAGGAACAGACCCAAAGGTGGAACCTCAACTTTGTTAGAGCCAATGCCATAGCCATCCCCTCCAGATGTAGCAATCATAGGGTGCATTTATTTATCTTACTGCTGTTTATACTATTATATTGTATAATCCCAATTTGCTCTTTCTCCTCAGTCGGACATTCTCCTTGGAACACAGATGAAATCAGCTGACCTTTTTATTCCAACGTGCTCTGCAGGCAAGCCTGTAGCCATAGACATATCTGTTGTCAGCCCAACACAGTCACATCTATTACTGTACAGCCATACACAGACTGAAAAGCTTTGTGCAGTTCACTGGAGGGAGGAGCAGAAAATTACCAAGTACCAAGAAGCCCTCCACACCCAGAACATCATGTTTATTCCCATGGCATTAGAAACATTTGGTGGATGGAGGTTAGAAAGCAAACCAGTTTTTGCCACGCTTACAGACAGAATATCATGTCGTTCTAAGTAAGCAAAACCATTTGTCACCTACATGCTATACCAAGGATTGGCCGTTAGCTTGTTGAGGCAACATGTCAGGGCAATGATTGACAGGCAACCTTTGTAAATTAGCACCAGTAGTAGTTATCCATGAACAATTCTTTTTACAATGTATTATGTATTCAATAATTGTCATATTCTTGGATGGAATTGCATCCCTCTTGCTGTGGAGAGCTATGGGAACTGGGGTCTTGAAGCAAGGCAGGCTTTCTCCCATTTGGCCTCACGCCTGTCGTTTGGCTTAGGACACCAAAAGTCAAAGATCATTGTTGACATCTATGGGAGGCTAAATGTAGCCCTGGTGTGATGCAATGCCAGAGCTCTCCGAAGGAGAGCGTGCAGTTTAGTTTAGTAACTCCACATATGTGTAGTGTAGTAGTTTGAATGTGCATATATAAATAATGTGTCAATAGTATGTTGTGTACATTTATGTTCATTTAACACAATTAAATTACACAATAATGTGTAATTTATTTTTTTAAATAAACAATATGGTGACACGCTGATGTTATGCATGCGCGCAAAAGGTACCAGATAAGATAAGGGTGCATGCACCATACATGTAAATTAGTAGTCAGGTTGAAAATCAGTAGATAAAAGGCATTCAAATCAAAGTTAGGCTGCATCAGCTGCGTGCATGTGTGTACACAATGGGGGAATGTTTCATCGCATGTGTTATCATAACAAGCTTTATCCTAGTAGGAATTCAATGCTGGTGACAGGTATAGACCCTTTTCATCGCGTGAGCAATGACATTCATTGAAATTAAAATTATTTGTTGTCCGCCATTTTGGTGCACAAGTTACTATAGGGCAAAACAAAGCTTTTGGTTATTACTGTACGTTCACAGTGAGTGATTATGAGTTTGGTTTTATTTTTTTACAGTGGGCACTGACATCATTCCATGGTAAGAATATAAAAGTATTACGAGACCCAAAACAGGCATAAACAATAAAAAACTGTAAATTGCCCATACCCACAGCGGTTCACTTGCATGATGCCAGGCCCGCCTCTGCACGTCCAATTGGATCCGAGGTTAGCCGGTTGTACGATGACAGTACACGTGTGCGGACCGATAGGAAACAGCCGTGGAAGCGAGGCTCCCCTAGCAAAAAAACCTATAAGATCTTATCAAGAATTAGTAAGAATCTTATAAGAACTTTATTTCTTATAAGAAAAAGGGTAAGAAACTGTAAGCGTCGTAAGATCCTAAAGCCCTATAAGATTCCTACAAGATTCCTACAAGAAACGTATAGGAACGTGTAAGAATTACCTAAGAACAAACAGGAATCTTATAAGAATAGACGCTGCAGGATTCTTGTAAGAGTCTTGGAATATTTCTTATAAGAACAGAACAGGAATCTTATAAGAATAGACATTGCAGGATTCTTGTAAGAGTCTTGTAATATTTCTTATAAGAACAGAACAGGAATCTTATAAGAATAGACGCTTCAGGATTCTTGTAAGAGTCTTGCAATATTTCTTATAAGAACAGAACAGGAATCTTATAAGAATAGACGTTGCAGGATTCTTGTAAGAGTCTTGTAATATTTCTTATAAGAACAGAACAGGAATCTTATAAGAATAGACGCTTCAGGATTCTTGTAAGAGTCTTGCAATATTTCTTATAAGAACAGAACAGGAATCTTATAAGAATAGACGTTTCAGGATTCTTGTAAGAGTCTTGTAATATAAGAACAGAACAGGCATCTTATAAGAATAGACACTTCAGGATTCTTGTAAGAGTCTTGCAATATTTCTTATAAGAACAGAACAGGAATCTTATAAGAATAGACGCTTCAGGATTCTTGTAAGAGTCTTGCAATACTTCTTATAAGAACAGAACAGGAATCTTATAAGAATAGACGTTGCAGGATTCTTGTAAGAGTCTTGTAATATTTCTTATAAGAACAGAACAGGAATCTTATAAGAATAGACGCTTCAGGATTCTTGTAAGAGTCTTGTAATATTTCTTATAAGAACAGAACAGGAATCTTATAAGAATAGACGCTGCAGGATTCTTGTAAGAGTCTTGTAATATTTCTTATAAGAACAGAACAGGAATAAATGCTGCAGGATTCTTGTAAAAGTCTTGAAATATTTCTTATAAGAACAGAACAGGAATCTTATAAGAATAAACGCGTCTAGAGTCTTGGAAGAGTCTTGCAATATTTCTTATAAGAACAGAACAGGAATCTTATAAGAATAGACGCTTCAGGATTCTTGTAAGAGTCTTGTAACATTTCTTATAAGAACAGAACAGGAATCTTATAAGAATATAGACGCTGCAGGATTCTTGTAAGAGTCTTGGAATATTTCTGATAAGAACAGAACGGGAATTTCTTGTAAGAGTCTCGTAATATTTCTTATAAGAACATAACAGGAGTTTGGTCGCACGTTTTCACACGCTGATAATTCGTCTGCCTACGACTGTCAACCCGGCCCATTGGATCGTTTACCTGGCCCCGTTTTGATCGTCTACCTACTCTGTACGAGCTTTCAACCCACCCCGTAAGTAGTACATGCAGCTTGCCGATCGACGCTATACATTTTGACACCGCGCCTCGCTCGCAAATAAACTTGGCCACACTTTTAAGTTTCTGTGGATCTCAAATTAGAAAAAGACACAAAACACACACACACACACACATACATACACACACACACAAACACACACACACACACACACACACACACACAATTTTCTTTTCCGTTTTGTGCGTCAATTGCCTCTCCAACTATATAGGCCTGTTTCTGTCCGCGCGTCTTCTGTTTCTGATAATGCAATACACGATCTGAGATTGTTGCCAATAAGATAAAACCTTACCTCCTCACTTTTCTCGGGTAGGGATGCTGCCTTGTGCAAGCAACTTGCTTGCATCCTTGAATTGTTTTGAATTCCAAGGATCCTTGTGTGCATGTACAATTACAAATAAACTATATGTACATTACCTCGAATAAAATGTAACTGTGCTGCATATACGACCTTCGCTGCTACAGCCTTCTGCCTTATAAAGTACCGAACAGCCACAATTAGCTGAAGAACTGTGTTAGTGTGTATGAGACGGGGTAAAAAAAAAACCTTACTTATGTCAGTTATAGGTATATAGTTCAGGGCCTAGTTCGTTCAAAACACGCAGCATTAGTCCTTCATGGTGACCTTGCATGGGGACAGAATCGAGATCGCAGTAAGACTGAATAATCCACCGTTACTTACTGAGTTGCCAGGCCCGTAGGCTGGGGGGGGTCGGTGGGTTCGGTCGACCCCCCCCCCCCCCCCCCCCCCGCTCGTCAGAACTAGTTCCGCTTGCCATCAAAATAATTTATTCATAACTTCTATACATGTATAGCTATAGCCCGCGAGAATGAGATAACAATACATGCAGGCTTAGCAACCGCGGGACATCCATTCTAAAATGGGGCGCCCACGTCCCGCCCACAACAAACAGCAGCGGCGAAACAGGGGGAGGGTCCGTGAATTAAATTACGGGTTCCGTGCAACTATGGGTAAAAGTTCCGCATACGATCAAGAATTGCGGAACTTTTACCCATGCATACTGTTAGTTGGGCGTAGCCCGACCTTCGCGTATTGGCGGATACGCGAAGGTCGGGCTACGCCCAACTAGCATATACTGTTACATGTAGTCATTTGAGTTGCATACGACAAATCGCCCGGAAGTTGCCCCGTGTATGCCAGCCTTTAGACTCGCAACTCGCAAGCCAGACCTACATGTACTTCATTATTGAACGGGAACACAAACTGGGCTATCCATGTTTCTATGCAATTATGCTATGTTTTGTGGCTGAAAAATTGCAAAAGTTGCAAAGCGGCTGGGGCGGAGCCCCAGACCCCGATGGGGGAGCTTACAACGCTCCCCCATACCCCCTAGCTGGGCGAGAGGGGGCTACGCCCCCTCCTGCTCCCACCCCCGCTCTTAATCAGTTCCACCTTATTGCTTTCTCGAACCCCCCCGTCTCCCGATCAGCCTACGGGCCTGGTTGCTATCTCTTGCACGCAGCGCGAACACTGGCCATTGCTATAATTGAAAGGACGCGCGTACGTCTACATCATAAAAGGGTAGGTAAATAATCATCCTACCATATGGAGTTTTGCCAGGCCAGTGAGGCTGAAGCTGTTCAAGTCACGTTGCTATATACCGGATGCAAAATTGCAGAACTGTTTAAACACCCAGGGCACATTTTGCGAGCAATTAGACACGTGATCAGATGGTCATAAATTTAAAACATATACATAAACTTTGTATAGACAATTATTCACTTGATCAAATTAGAGTTCTTTCAGGGAAGAGATGGCACCTCTCACACGCAGTATGGGGGAGCACTTATTGGAGAACACTGCATAGAGAGATGTTTGGATGTTTGTACTCCAAGCACACATCAGTCATCCAACAAGACAATGCTTTCTCATGAGGATGAGAAACAGCGTGTAAGGAGAGTGTGTAAGAATGTCTCAGTATGTACCTTCTCAACAATCATTCACTTGATCAAATTAGAGTCCTTTCAGGGAAGGAAGAGATGGCACCTCTCACACGCAGTATGGGGGAGCACTTATTGGAGAATACTGCGTAGAGAGATGTTTGGATGTGTGTACTCCAAGCACATATCAGTCATCCATTACCTTGCCTTCAATGCTTTCTCATGAGAATGAGAAACAGAGTGTAAGGAGAGTGTGTAAAAATGTCTCAGTACGTACCTTCTCACAATCATTTGCAGTCCTTCCAGGGAAGGAAGAGATGGCACCTCTCACAGGCAGGGCAGATCTTAGCTACGTGGATGGATGGGGAGCACTTATTGGAGAACACTGCATAGAGAGATGTTTGTACTCCAAGCACACATCAGTCATCCATTACGTTGCCTTCAATACAAGACAATACTTTCTCATGAGGATGAGAAACAGCGTGTAAGGAGAGTGTGTAAGAATGTCTCAGTACGTACCTTGTCGCTATCATTCGCTTGATCAAATTAGAGTCCTTCCAGGGAAGGAAGAGATGGCACCTTTCACACACAGTACGGGGGAGCACTTATTGGAGAACACTGCGTAGAGAGAAGTTTGGATGTGTGTACTCCAAGCACATATCAGTCATCCATTACCTTGCCTTCAATACAAGACAATACTTTCTCATGAGGATGAGAAACAGCGTGTAAGGAGAGTGTGTAAGAATGCCTCAGTATGTACCTTGTCGCTATCATTCGCTTGATCAAATTAGAGTCCTTCCAGGGAAGGAAGAGATGGCACCTCTCACACGCAGTATGGGGGAGCACTTATTGGAGAACACTGCATAGAGAGTTGTTTGGATGTTTGTACTCCAAGCACACATCAGTCATCCAACAAGACAATACTTTCTCATGAGGATGAGAAACAGCGTGTAAGGAGAGTGTGTAAGAATGTCTCAGTACGTACCTTCTCAACAATCATTCACTTGATCAAATTAGAGTCCTTCCAGGGAAGGAAGAGATGGCACCTCTCACACGCAGTATGGGGGAGCACTTATTGGAGAACACTGCGTAGAGAGATGTTTGGATGTGTGTACTCCAAGCACATATCAGCCATCCATTACCTTGCCTTCAATCATTTCAAATCCTACCCACAGACACTCAAACGATGACGCGCTGTGAAGATGTGCTGACGGAATCAGATGTCTTGGAATATCCTGACCAGGCTGTGACAAAAAAAGACGCTGGCACCTCCTAGAGATTTTCTGCAAAAACTGTTGGCTGGTACGGGCCCGTGCTGATGTACTAGTAATCCGTCTTACATCGGCGTGAGAGTACAGATCTGTCACACCCACTGCCGATCTTACGGTGAGCCTCGGCCCGACTTTGGTGCTGAAGCCTATGGGACTGACTACGTCAGTACTATAACTTTTCAACTTATCTGACGTCCGATGTGCTGTCTACATGTATCTCCGCGTAATATAGTGCTGAAATTATTGGCGCAAATCAATATCACGTAATTTGCTAATAATATTCACAATAGATCATTTGGTGTAAGGGCATGTACCAGACTTTTCCCTGAGCCCAGAACATGTGCAAAGGGTGCACAAACATGTGGACAACACTTCTCAATGACTTTATGCTAGGCCTAGGGTTACTACTATCTCACCTGACACATTGGCAGAGATGGGCCTAGTCCCCAGCAAGAATGATACACTGACTATAATTTTAATTGTATAGTAGGAAGCAGATTTATACTCAATTATCAACCGTTACTATGTACTGGACACGCAAACAAGCACTCAGTTGATTAGCTCAACGACAATCGATTGATGGTGACTCATTAATGTATGGTGATTATATTTCTCTCAGTAACTTGTTATTTGATGCATTGTTAAACACCATGCCCCACCCCTTCACTGGCACAATAATCTCTTATATTGGCATGTAATGTGGTAACAACAGCATTTTTACATGAATTTGTTAATAACATTCAATAGCAGATTTGGCTTGTGTGCAAATTGATCCTTCTTCCTACACATGTTCAGCTCCAACCTATCATGAGAAATGCACAAGTCCATATATTAGAACATTGGCTGTTATGGCTTACCACATTTAATGGACTCTCCTGTAAGTGATACGGCGGCACTAACCCCACTATCCCCGCACGCCCCACGACCTGTCCCTAGCAAGGGTTTGGCATGGTGTTGGGCCCACCCCCCTGGCTCGCGCGCCGATCGACCCCGCTGGGTCGCCCCCTTTCCCTACAACCGATGCGGGAATGCTTGGGGGAGCCAGGAGGAACCTACTGGAATGCCCATCACCTGATCACAGCCAAAGGCCGGAGAGTTCTACGGTGGTAACAAACCATCTTGCTAGGTTTACAGGAAAATAAAAATAAAAAATAAATAAAAATAAAATCAACTACCGAACTGAGTAGTGTCGTGACCCCGCCGCTCGCCCGCCTAAGTCAGTCCGCAACTACCGTCGGTCACACATGCGCAGACACCAATGACGAGTCGGTCCATTAACTGCAGTTAACCTACGGCTAACTTACATTTAATGGACTCTCCTGTAAGTGATACAGCGGCGCTAACCCCACTACCCTCGCACGCCCCACGACCTGTCCCTAGCAAGGGTTTGGCATGGTGTTGGGCCCACCCCCCTGGCTCGCGCGCCGATCGACCCCGCTGGGTCGCCCCCTTTCCCTACAACCGATGCGGGAATGCTTGGGGGAGCCAGGAGGAACCTACTGGAATGCCCAGAGGGGTGGCCCTTAGCCACACCCTCCCCCAAGCCATTACGTACCCTTCCTGGACCAAAGACCACAAATTCTACGCATCAGCAACTTGAATTGGTGCATAACTGATGCAAATAACACACCCCTATTGACCCACTCTGTCAAGCACAAAGACGTCCTGCCACGCCTTGCAGCACATCCCGGGGTGGGTACGCAGTGGCACATACACTGTGTAGGCTGAGCTCTGCCAGTGGCCCAGCGTCTTTATTAATGCATGAATCCTGTATGCCACAAACCGCCCCTGTCGTCGCCGCTCCAATTCTGAAACAGTGGCCAGAGTACAACCTCGCATCCAATCCCACCTCTACCAATGCTAAATGAACCGTGGCCACAAAACGGGCACGGGTTAGAAATCTCCCGTCGCGAAACCGAAATAACGGGCCGACCGCATTCCCCCGCCGGGCCATGTTATCCAACACGGCCGCCACCGGACACAAATCGAGGCTACCTTTCCCCAATAACCAGGGAAAACCCCTTTACGGAACGGGTCTGTCTTTGACGCCTTAAGAAAAACTTGAAAGCTTGCCGGGGCTACGCGAGAATCAATCGAGACGTCCTCAAAACAAAGATGCACCGTAGGGTCAAAGCCTGCGTCCAACGGGACGACTACCTCCCCAAACCGTATAGGAACTCCCCCCCCAAAATACTAATATTAATAATAATAACAAAAAACAAAGGCAAGCTGCCGCCCATGGCACAGCATCGATGCTGTGAACCCATCGAGCTCCAATAACCAGATGCCCTCAGAATGGCAGGAGTTATGGGTATAGGCGAGGCCGCCCCCCGCCTTGTGCCACCCTCCTGCGAAAGCCCTTCACGAGGTACTCCAGCTTGGGCATCTCCGAAATGTGCGGGTCCCCGAGACCTAGGCCTAGCTGGGCATGCCTGACGGCGGCAAGGTATGATTTCACCGTCCCGGCAGCTAAGCCGTCCACGTAGGGGCGCGCAACAAATTGACACAGCAGCATCTCCGAGGTAGAGGATATAGGGACACTTACACAGAACTGCATGTGGTCGCTGCATGACCGTCCAAAGCCAAAATTAAAGATCCGACGTACGTATAAATACTGGTACCTCCGCTGGATCCAGACACCCCGGATGCCCGTGCCTATATAGCCCAAGAAAATTTTTATTCTCTTTTTATAATTATAGATGATGATGAGTCAGTACTACACAGAAACTGAATAATAACAGACTACATAATTAAACACAGACAGGTACGGTTCTACACTCTACGGAGAATGGCTCTGGCATTCGCTCCAATTAAGCAAATGCTTATAAGTTAGAGAACAGGTCGAAAGAAGCCTGCATGTGACCCCGGCAAAGACTTGTGCATGGATTACAAGCTGAGCAGCAACTTGTGCAAACAACAATGAAGCCTTATTACCCCAAGCCCCATAGGAATCCACTACTAGAGGGGTTGAGACCCTAGAGCTAAGCACTTTACTACAAGTTTAAAAAATAATAGTTGCAGCCGGGGTGTTCTACGTACTGCGCGGTGATTATCACTCAAAATTGCATGCTGAACAGCTATAACTATAAATTCATTTCAGTCAAGCCACTTAATATAGTCATACGCTTTAAATTGTATTTTATTCTATCGCATAGAACAAGTTCTTTACCATTAATATACAGGTATACCGGTATATACCCCCGTCGTCGCACTGCCTTAATTCCTCTATACAGCTATACCACTAGTTCGTAACATTTGTGTTTGGGTCTTTAGAATTCTATCTGTAGTATGATGCTGCATGTACACAATATGTATGTCTGTGCACTGGATGTCTCAAAGAAACGTACGATATTTTAAGTTACGTTTTTTAATTCTATTTGAGAGTTCCTACATCGAGAACCGCCATGCGTCGTGAACGTTAACAATCCACCCAACCAATCAGGTTTTAAAGTACCCAACAGCTGCCGATATATGCTGCATGACACATATTTCCATGCGCCGATACAATTTAATGATATTCAACGTCATGGCTCCCCCGAGGGCGCCCATCGTTCCCTTTGTAAAATGTGAGTCCCTTATTATGGACGAGGGTCCCTCCGCGCATTCCCGCACCCATGCTAATGCCAGCCCAACATGGTCAACATGCAGGGGCCACGTAAGCATGCATGAGTGATGTGCCCACGGCTGGGTCACGAGGCCGCGTGCCTCCGATGAACGATGAGCCCACCAGCACGGCTGGTTTACGAGGCCGCGTGCAATGAAGTGACTGAATCGTGAGGCCGTGTGCCTCGGACAAACGAAGTGCCCCCGACAAGGCCGACAAATGAAGAGCCCCCGACTGAGGCCGCATGCCTCAAACCAATGAAGTGCCCTGACTGGATTACGAGGCCGCGTGCCTCAAACCAATGAAGTGCCCTGACTGGATCACGAGGCCGCGTGCCTTCGATGAACGACGAGCCCACCAGCACGGCTGGTTTACGAGGCCGCGTGCAATGAAGTGACTGAGTCTTGAGGCCGCGTGCCTCCGACCAATGCAGTGCCCCCGACTGGATCACGAGGCCGCGTGCCTTCGATGAACGATGAGCCCACCAGCACGGCTGGTTTACGAGGCCGCGTGCAATGAAGTGACTGACCCTAGGCAGCGTGCCTCTGATGAATGAAGTGACTGGGTCACGAGGCCGCGTGCCTCCAATGGACGCCGATGAATGATGGGCCCCCAGCACAGCTGGGTCCCGAGGCCGCGTGCCTCCGATGGATGCTGATGAATGATGGGTCCCCCAGCGCAGCTGGGTCCCGAGGCCGCGTGCCTCCAATGAATGAAGCCCCACATCACAGTACACAGTCCGGACTATAGTATACCGTCCACCCTTTGTCATAACATGAATCCCACTGACTTCACTAAAACCTTAATTACCATTCAGTCCTCCTGACCTATACATGCAGGCTATATATACTAACGCAATTATAACTTTATATATACCCCGGTATAAGGTTCACATAAACCCCGCATGAATAACAACCCGGCATACCCGGGGTTCCTCGGTCCCCTTCCGAACGCTGTCCAAGAGCCGCGTGCCTCCGTTGAATGACGGCGGCCCACCGGCACGGCTGCATGGGTCCCTAGGCCGCGTGCCTCTGATGAATGAAGTGACTGGGTCACGAGGCCGCGTGCCTCCGATGGCGCCACTGAATGATGGGCCCAGCACAGCTGGGTCCCGAGGCCGCGTGCCTCCGATGGACGCTGATGAATGATGGGCCCCCCAGCACAGCTAGGTCCCGAGGCCGCGTGCCTCCGATGGACGCTGATGAATGATGGGTCCCCCAGCGCAGCTGGGTCCCGAGGCCGCGTGCCTCCAATGAATGAAGCCCCACATCACAGTACACAGTCCGGACTATAGTATACCGTCAACCCTTTGTCATAACATGAATCCCACTGACTTCACTAAAACCTTAATTACCATTCAGTCCTCCTGACCTATACATGCAGGCTATATATACTAACGCAATTATAACTTTATATATACCCCGGTATAAGGTTCACATAAACCCCGCATGAATAACAACCCGGCATACCCGGGGTTCCTCGGTCCCCTTCCGAACGCTGTCCAAGAGCCGTGTGCCTCCGTTGAATGACGGCGGCCCATAGGCACGGCTGCATGGGTCCCTAGGCCGCGTGCCTCTGATGAATGAAGTGACTGGGTCACGAGGCCGCGTGCCTCCGATAGCGCCGCTGAATGATGGGCCCAGCACAGCTGGGTCCCGAGGCCGCGTGCCTCCGATGGACGCTGATGAATGATGGGCCCCCCAGCACAGCTAGGTCCCGAGGCCGCGTGCCTCCGATGAATGAAGTGACTGGGTCACGAGGCCGCGTGCCTCCGATGGCGCCGCTGAATGATGGGCCCCCAGCACAGCTGGGTCCCGAGGCCGCGTGCCTCCGATGGACGCTGATGAATGATAGGCCCCCCAGCACAACTGGGTCCTGAGGCCGCGTGCCTCCGATGAATGAAGTGACTGGGTCACGAGGCCGCGTGCCTCCGATGGCGCCGCTGAATGATGGGCCCCCAGCACAGCTGGGTCCCGAGGCCGCGTGCCTCCGATGGACACTGATGAATGATGGGCCCCCCAGCACAGCTGGGTCCCGAGGCCGCGTGCCTCTGATGAATGGACTGAGTCGTAAGGCCGCGCGCCTCCGACAAATGGTGCCCCCGACTGGGTCATGAGGCCGCGTGCCTCCGATGGACGGTGTTTCCAAATACATCACACCCACGCCCTCCAGAGCGCTCGGAAGCACCATTCTGCCTAACGCTACGCCCACCCACACACAGTAAAGACAGCCCATCGTCATGCATAACATGAAACCACCGGCACGGCTGGGTCCCTAGGCAGCGTGCCTCTGATGAATGAAGTGACTGGGTCACGAGGCCGCGTGCCTCCAATGGACGCCGATGAATGATGGGCCCCCAGCACAGCTGGGTCCCGAGGCCGCATGCCTCCGATGGACGCTGATGAATGATGGGCCCCCCAGCCCGAGGCCGCGTGCCTCCGATGAATGAAGTGACAGAGTCGTAAGGCCGCGCGCCTCCGACAAATTGTGCCCCCGACTGGGTCATGAGGCCACGTGCCTCCGATGGACGGTGTTTCCAAATACACCACACCCACACCCTCCAGAGCGCTCGGAAGCGCCATTCTGCCTAACGTTACGCCCACCCACACACAGTTAAGACAACCCATCGTCATAACATGAACCCCACCTTAATTACCATTCAACCTGACCTGGGGTCCCTTGGTCCACTCCAGCACGCAGCTCAGTCCAAGAGCCGACTGCTCGCCCGCCGACCGCTGTCCGGCCTCCACCAGCCTCGTAACCCTAGTATCACCGTTCCCATCCCTGCCACAAATGCCTCCAGGCGCATCAACCGGTCGTCGCCACTGTCCACCGCAACGCGCTCGCCCCGCTCCTCGTGATATTTCCTTTATGCCCGCCAACTCTACGCTCAGGATACTCAAAATAAAAATAAAATCAATTACCGAACTGAGTAGTGTCGTGACCCTGCCGCTCGCCCGCCTAAGTCAGTCCGCAACTACCGTCGGTCACGCATGCACAGACACCAATGACCGAGTCGGTCCATTAACCACAGTTAACCTACGGCTAACTTACATAAAGCCACACCCATGACGGTACAACATACCCCCGGAGAGCTTCAAATGGGTTAAAGGTTCTGATTTTGAAGCCCTCAGGGCATATAATAGCAGAGGTGTTCTATGTCCATATACATCAGTACTACGTGAAAAAAAAATGGCCGTTACAAGCCCACCACATAAAGCCACACCTATGAAGGTACAACATACCCCTGGAGACCTTCAAATGGGTTAAAGGTCCTGATTTTGAAGCTCTCAGGGCATAAAACAGCAGAGGTGTTCTATAGAATACACATGTCCATATACACGCAAAGCCACAGCCACGAAGGTCAGTATTGGAGACCTACAAAATGGGTATAACGCTACTGAATGATTTGTGTAATGGCCACTTAAAGGACTCAATGCATGTGTACATGTACATACTAGTATATTCGCGGCTGCTATGCAATGCATGTGTGAGTGCATCGACAACGCACCTCGCTGCATGTTTTCAGTATCACTTGTGCTACATTTGCTTGAAGAACACTGGCTCGACAATTCGTTCCTTGCTAGCTCTACATCTGACTCTGGATCTGAACTGTACGTTTGGTTGAGGTCCGCTGTACAAGTACCGGTAATTTTAAAAGTAACAGAAGTGATTGAGTACGATATATGTACATATACGAGGCTATACAATTGTTCAGGGTTCGTACAGATCCTTTAGTGATTAATTTCAAAACTTTTCCATAATTATTCACAAATAATGGCAACAAGTTTCCAAGACCCACACCTTCATGCAAATAGTGGAATTATGTTTTATTAAACACAATATCTGAAAGATATATTACAAAGACTAGTAACTATTTGCTTAGAGTTCAGTTCCGTTTCAATGGTTTTTATCTCTGTTTCTTTCTCATGCCTGATCTTCTCATTGCATTTGATTGCGATATGTATGCAACCTTTGATGCGGCCTCTGCTTTCTCAGCAAACTCATCAGCAGATATTTGTAATGCTTCCTTGGTCTGCTCCACCTGAATCTTCTTGGTTGAAGCTGTTCAACCTCTGCCAAGCACAACTGACACTTTATACTCTTTGACTTTCTTCTTTCTTGAATGAAGCTGCTCCAAATACAGTGCGTTCCTCAACACTACGGAAGTCAACTATACTTATAGTTGTGCTCACTTTAAGGCTAAAGCAAGATGCTTATGTTTTGCTCCCTCAGCATAACTAAGAATTAGAGCTGCATGCTCATCAATTTGATCGATTCGTGGCAAACGTTACATAATGCTACATGTCTTTACCATCCCTGCAAACCCAATCCTTAAGATCATCTTCTGTTAGCCAAGCATCATTAAAAGAACACACCCCAGGCATTCTAGCCGCACGCTTGCAAGTTCTGCATTATCTAGGAAAAATATGGTACAAACTTGTAGCAAATTACCATTTCACGGGACAGTTGCAAAACGCAACGAAGTTGCATGCGCGAGTAACGTAACTAATCTAACACAATGTGTTACACTCGTGCATGCGTGTGAGAACTCGTTTGTATGTGCTTTGTGTGCATGTCGGTGCTGACTAGTCAGTGGCGTCCGCATAGGGGCATTTGGGGCAGATGCCCTCCCCCTCCCCGCTTTATGGCGCCCCCCCCCCCCCCCCCCCCCACAGCTAGCTGACAAACATACGCACACAATCCTCGTCGATTAATTAAACGCCTCGCCGTTTGAAGTTACCGCCCGTATTACATCATTCAAAATATATCGTTGGTTTTGAATACAATGTCGAACACAAAGCGAAAGCTAAGCGGAGCTGAGAATCGAAAATCTAAGCCGGTTGCAATGTCAACTGCATGCATTCAAGCGCGCAATCCGTTGCATTGATAAAGTAGTGTTTTGCACCGTCGAGCTCGAGCGAGCCTGTTTCTCTGCGTCACCAAGTCAATCATGGAGCGCGCAATGCATGATACCCAAATAAAATCAATCATAATATTCCCTTGTTCTATTCTTTCAGATGTTCCTTCATGTACCATACTCAGTTCTGATTCGTCTGTTGCACACGTTTTGCCTCCGATGTGTTTCTGAACCGACGGCGTCATTTAGAAATCCATTTATTTCTCTCATACCATCGTGTCCTGTAAGTGTTTCTTCTTTTCCGTGTTCACCAATCGATCGTCCGCGGCCGGATACTCTTGCATCGGCACTAATCAGTTTGTGATGAGAGTAATATTTTCCGCTTGATAAAAATTGGTTGCACGCTTCCAATTACTAGTTGCAGCTGCGAGAGAAGCTTTTCTACCTTACGCCATCTGAGAAACTGGCTAATGTCCTCTATGACCTGTAGACGGCTTTCTTCGCTAGTACTTATGAATTTCATTACGCACATCAGTAAACTATGACACAGCGGTGGAGTTCTTTCTCAAAATGCACCCAAGAATAGAACTATCAAATCTGCTTATGGAATAGGGATAATTTCACAACCCAACCATACTGTGATTAATTTATTTTGTATGCCTCATAGATTAGTCAGAGCCACTCCCCCTTGGCGCCCCTCTGTTTGATTAGCCCCCCCTTTTGAAACACCTAGGGACGCCACTGCTAGTGTACGCGTGATCGACTCGCAATTTGCATCCCTAGTCTCGGCCCCAGACCCTGATTGCCACAGTTGCGGAAGGATTAGCAGTGGTGCAATCTGGTCTACCTACCACCCCCCCCCCCCCCCCCCCCCCCCCCCCCCCCCCCCAAGTACTTCGTAGTCGGTACTGAACATTCAAACGTACATTAGTTTATTTATTTCATATCCCTACACATACGTACGTACTAATTACTAATAGTCGTACCTGGCTGCATACTTTCTTTTCTCGAAAAACAACTTGCACTCTAAATAAAGCCAGTAACGAACAAATGCGCATGCGCAGCTTTTTATCGATCGGAAGTGGCATTTGTCAAAACTATTCCAAAACATGTTTACCGATAAACAGATTACAAAACTTTTCCGGGCCCTTGAAAACATCAAAACGATTAGTACAAACTTTTCCAGGAATCCAAAACCTGTACGAACCCTGATTGTTGGTAATATCAACTCCTTCGACTTCAGGACTAGTGATCGCACAGCCATGGTTAGCAAGCTGGTGCTCGAAGTAGGTGGATTTGCACTAATTGCACACAAACTCTACACAGTTATCACAATATTAAAAGTCTTTAATTTGCCGCTAATTATAATGACTCAAGAAAAATAATTTCATAGCGTGTATTTAGTGTCTTTGCTGACGGTTTGATCGTACGGCCCACGTTCCAAATATCTACCGTACGGTCCAAGGGGCCGTTCATAAATTACGTCACGCAAAAGGGGGGGGGGGAGGGGGTCTGAACAATTATGACGGTTTGTGACGGGGGGGAGGGGGGGGGGGGGGTTTAGGCTGGCGTGATGTCACATTTTGAATTAAAATTCATTGTCGTGGTCTATGATGCACGATGGTATTTAGCGGTTACTAAAATTGATTCATGTCGTGGGTAATATTGATCTACGCGCTCGATGATGGCATCAGTACCAGGCAGTCCACTTGCATTTGCTTTTTCGGCCGGTCGTGCAAGATCTGCTCTCTCTATTTCGTGATGCTGCAGATACATATGGTGATTCATAGCAAGACAAGCCAAATAAGAGCTAGTTACTGCCTAGTTGGGCATTGCTTGACTCCCGGCGCGTTTGACCAAACCGAGTAATTATTACGAGTCACGCGCATCAAGTTGCTGCCCTATCTGAGGCACAGAGATGAGATAAAGTTGACTGCCTGAAACAGGCTAGGCAGTCTGGATTGGTAAAAATCACTTTGACCTCGAAGGAGTTATGCGGGTAGCCCCGCGGCCTAAAATGAAGAAGACATTCATGCTTGTGACGATGTATGATATATTATTGACAGTAGTGTGGTCGAATTCAATGGAATTGCCGGCCCGCATGCGAAATCTGTTTCTTTGAGCTTTGCTTGCATTATGGCGCGAAACTGGCCAAATATGCACGCTCGAAGCGATTTATGACTATTCATGAGGTGGGGGGGGGGGGGAGCAAATGTGACGTAATTAAGAGGGGGGGGGGGAGAGGATTATTGTGACGGTTCCGTGACGGAGGGGGGGGGGAGGGGGTCCAAAACAGCCTTAATTTGTGTGACGTAATTTATGAACGGCCCCCTGAAGGAAACAATGACTGCCTACCCACGTTTCGCTGTTTGCACGTCGGGTGTATTGACGGCGGGAATTAATTGTCACACGTATTTGGACGGCTGAACCGCTGTGACCGTGCAACGGCGACGGAACCATGGCCGCCGTAGCCGCCATGGCGGCTCCACTTTTTGTACCGATGATTAGTTATTCATGATCTTATTAATTATTCATAGCAGTTAAATCACTGGTGAGCAGGAGGTATATGAGCTAGGGATAATCATTTCAGCTTACAGCTGCTACTGTATACCTGCTGCTCTCCACGTGATTTGTGTTTCTTAAGAAAATGGCTTCAAGTTCAGCGATTACAAGTTGTACTCCTTATAAATCGCATCAACCTAGAGGGTTTCCGTTTCCTAAACGTGAATATGGTAAGACCAATGTAGCCAAATGATCCTTTCAACCCTCTTGGTTTGATAAGTGCATGCCCTGGCTTCCGGGCACTATTGTGAAGAAAATGACAGTGTAGTGTGTCATATACTTGCCTCTTGGCAAAGTCGGAAAAGAAGCTTATATCCCACGCTACCACGCAAAAGAAGGCCATGTAAACGATATGATTCTGGTTCAAGTGAAGGAGATCGTCCAGGAAATGTCCAAGATATGTACCGTCGTATTTTCTTTGAAGCACTAGACCTGATAATCTGTGGTATTCAAACTCAGCCTGGATATCAGGTTTGTTGTAAGCTAGAAAATCTTCTATTGAAAGCAGCAAATAACGACGAAGAATTGCAGTTTGTGACTGAATATTAGTTGAGGCTGCACTTAGATATAATGTCCCAAAATCTGCCTAAATTTAATGGAAGGTATACTCTACAATGTGTTGTGGTGTATCTATAAGGGACCTCACATGCACCCATCCAAAGAGTGCTTTGTTTCACAAGTTTGCATATTAGTATCGCTGATTTTGGTCCTGCCTGCAACAAATGCTACAAGCGAACGTTCTTTCAGCACGCTGCGAAGAATTAAAACCTTTTAACGAAGTACTATGACACAAGTGCGGTTGAATAATGCAAGGAAGTTTAGTTGCAATGACTGATGTGTACTATAGTGTAAACTCACTTTTGTATTATTAATTATATTCATATTATTAATATAATATTCATAATGGCGGCTACACTTTTTAATTCCTTCCGTCGCCGCTGAGTCCGTTCTATAGTAACTTGTGCACCAAGATGGCGGACAGCATTGAATATGAATTGAATTAACCTCAAATGAATTTTATTACATTATTATTTCATGTGATTTTTGACGTCATATGAAAGGGGTCTATTGGCGTATACAGAAATCACTCTACCTGACACACTTTAATCAAACGTCCACAACAAATCTATTTTCGCTCGAAAAAAATGTAGTCATGCATGCTCGGTATTTAAGGCGAGCGTTAATAAATATGAACAAATTATTACACTTCCCTAAGGATCTCTAGCTAAAATGTTTCACGAACATGTAAGATCAATAACTGCGCGCAAATAATTTCGGTTTCCTTACTATGCAATCCCCCTTTGTACACATGCAGACTCTGGAATGTGTTGTGATATTTGGATTAGCGATTGCATTATGCTCAACCGCTCCCCTGGCAAATGACACTGTTCAAACCTGCATTCCAGGAAGCAATATTTCACTGTACAACGAGTAAAATAAAGGGATAGTTTTATTTCCAGAAGTTCGTTTAAATTTTACATCAGATCAGCCACTAGAAAACAGCTAACTATACAGGGCACAAAAATTGCTTAATAGATCTCCGCAAAGAGAAGACATGAATTTCAACAAAGAGCAGGACGAAAGGGCATTCAATGATGTATGCAGACGGAAGATTGGAAAACTACCTCCAAATAGTAACTTCACTAAGAACTATAAATGCCCTTGGGAATACAAGTGCGACTATGATCCACGCCGTATCCCTCAGGTTGTATGGCAGGCGGACTGCAGTCAATATAGTAAGTGGCAGTGTTCTTGTTCCAACGAATCAGAAGGCTCTTGCACGGAATGTGTTCCAGTGAACAAATCCTGCGTGCCAGTATATTACCCTGTTCCCGTTCTGTATACAACGAACTGTTCTCCCTATGCTACTAACGCCGATTGGAAGTGGCAGCAAATAAAAGTGGCGGTCTCTTGTGCATGTAGTAATGACCAGGATTTTAGCTAATTTGGGTTAATTGCACTGTATGATATAATGATTTATACATGTCAATCGATGCGCACTGAATAAAACATTCTCTATATGAGAAAGTATAATGTTGCAAACAATTAAGGGTTAGATCATAAAGCCGAAAAATGAAACAGATCTATATTGATCACTTTTGCAGAACATTGCATGCCTTAATCATAGATTGACCGTTCGCTGTTAAACGGTGTGTTAAACCATGCAGTTTAACAGTTACAAAGTTTGCGAACACGTTTTGTGTTTTCCTTTGTAGCTAATCATCCATAAGTGTTGCACTCATTCTGAAGGTATATTTGGTATCCTAAATCATGTATCTACGATATAGAGTACACTTATTCAAGTACATACATATTTACAATACTTTTACTTAAATTGAGCTCTGGCATTGCAATGATACTGTTGCTTGAATAACTGCTTTGCACATTACGCATTTTCGGCTTCGCCCGAAACCTACCTGCTCTTGTATGGTGCCATAAGCCAGTTTGCTCTTCCAGCCTGCCCATATCGTGCTTTTGCACCTCTCTCACCAATAACAGCCTTTGAAGAGGCGCAAACTTTGCATGACTCGGACGGCGAGCCCTTTTGCCGTGCTAATAGAAATTACCAATGGCGGCAAAAGAAGTCGGTGGAGTGGATTTGCTTGTAACGCTACAAAAAGCGAGAATTGCGCCTAGAACTGGTGTGGCGCTAAGACTTAACAGATATCTGGATAGGACAGCAGTGCTTTTGTAGAACACAACCCCTTCTATACTGTGTAATAGACACTGGAAAAGTGTTAAACCGGTTTAACACTTTGTTAAACCGGTTTAACACTTTGTTAAACCGGTTTAACACTGGACAATCTATGATTAAGAACCGTTGCAAATCATTCTCCAATTTCGCCTTTTTTTACAGCAAACTATAGCTACATGTACCTTGCTGAACGAGATCGACAATGCATCTGCATTCTTATTATGGTCACCTGCATGTTAAACTGTAAACAACCGTGTCTGAAGTGCTAGGCACAGGAAAGGCCTTCAGCCTATCGAGTTAATTCAAGCCCAGCAGATAAACTCTGAAGACAGCGACGGCAAGCTTCATTCCTTCTCAATACCGAAATAACGTTCCTCCCTGCACTGGCTGCGGGGGCGGCGGAAGATGAGGGGGCCGAAGTGCTGTACAAACACGTACGTGCGTGTATACACTTACTGTTCAAAATTTGCAGAACTGAAGTATCTTATTCGTACGTTCGTCGTTTGTTGCAATGAACTCTCGCACTATGTCAACTACATTCAGGTTTTCTGTCAGCTCCTTGTGAACATGTAACAAGATTACAAGAAACGTTGGTTCAATTTTTTTCCCGCTCATGCTCGACCCGGCTAAGGTAAGTGGAATTAAAGTCGTCTATAAGTGGGTAATTCTATACCCCTTTAACTCAGGTACTGACACTTGTGTTTCATAGTCCATAATATCCTATGTGACTTGTTTACTTCATTACTCTGTACACTTGTATTAATAATTAGCCCTCAAGGTTAATTCCGTTTATTGGCTACAATGTGTGAATAATTTAACCACAAATGTGTACATAGTAATCCCTCTTGGCAGCCATTATAGCTACAGTGATGATTTTAAATACACACACAAAACCCTGTAAGGGCCATGTTATGATGCCATGACCTTGACTAGTGCATGCTCAGTGATTGAAAAACATGAAAATGTAGCATTGTTATGCCTCTCATAAAGAAATGACCACTTTTTAAGTTTTTATTGTTTGAAAATAGGAAAGAGCAGGTTGTATTCTACTGTTATATCTAGCTTCTACAGCGGGACGAAACTGGGTTCCGTTGAAATGGCATATAGAAAAGAGTGAGTCTCCTAGGATGTTTGTTCTGTTTGATTGAATTCATGTGCCATAGAATGTGCTTATCAACACTTTGGTGAGCCTATCATAACTTTGCTGATGCAAACTGTAGTCGGGCGTAGCCCGACCTTCGTGTCTGGCGGAATGTCGGAGTATCAAGCCTATATGTGGATTTGATAGCGCATGAGGCTATATGATAGCCCACATAATTATGTGATTGTTACAAATCCAGGTTCATGTATAGGCTACCCGCTATCAGATGGATGCAGGTATACCAACTAGGGCCAACCTTCTGCCAAACGCGAAGGTCGGGCTACGCCCAACTAAGTATTTAATAAGGCGCAATGTGAGTGAAAAAATATTATATAGAAGTGGTATCATACAGTGTTAACATATTGATCCACCGCATGCTTAATTTCAACTATTGTAAGCGGCGGCTTACAAATGGTTGCGTGCACGTGGGATTAGGCCATTTGCTAACAAAGAGAGATTCTGCGCTACAAAAACTGTTAACAAAGACCGGCAGTCTCTTTGTCAATGCTACGAAAGACCTTTTTATTATTGGAGCCCTCTCCATTGTTACAATGTACCGCGCGGGTGCGCGCCCGCGCGGAATACAGTTATAAATTCACCTGCCATTCACAACAAAGTTTCGTAACGCTACTCGGAGTAGCGCTTCTTTGATTTATTATTATTTTGTTTTTGCCAGCCATTGCTTTTGTTACTTCAGCATGTCATCGTTTCAACGCTGTTGTATCCACTAAAGTGTCACACGAGGAAGAGAACTTAATTTAAATGATGTTTTGTACCTTGTAACTTGCTTTATAATTGTTTATAATCACCTGCAGAAAAAGCTTGAACACTTGATTAAATTGTTAAGTCACACTAAGATGGTGTTGGATTGGTCAATAAGTGAATGAACATTATCACTCATTCCCAGCAAAAATAGTATATAAGTAGTGTGATTTTTCTGCATTAGGCATTTTAGTTGGGTAACAGTTATGATAGGCTCACCAAAATGTTGATAAACACATTCTATTGCTCATGAATTCAATCAAACAGAACAAACATCCTAGGAGACTTACTCTTTTCTGTATGGCATTTCAACGGAACCCAGTTCCATCCCGCTGTAGAAGCTAGATAAAACAGTAGAATACAACCTGCTCTTTCCTATTTTCAAACAATAAAAACTTAAAAAGTGGTCATTTCTATATGAGAGGCATAGCAATGCTTCATTTTCATGTTTTTCAATCACTGAGCATGCACTAGTCAAGGTCATGGCATCATAACATGGCCCTTACAGGGCTGTGTGTGTGTATTTAAAATCATCAGTGTAGCTATAATGGCTGCCAAGAGGGATTACTATGTACACATTTGTGGTTAAATTATTCACACCTTGTAGCCAATAAATGGAATTAACCTTGAGGGCTAATTATTAATGTAAGTGTACAGAGTACTGAAGTAAACAAGTTACATAGGATATTATGGACTATGAAACATAGGTGTCAGTACCTGAGTTAAAAGGGTATAGAATTACCCAAGTGCGGAAAAACTTTCTGAGGTGCTGTACAATGGCATCACAAATGGTTCTGCTGGTAACTTTCTTAACTTCCCATAGTTCCACACAAATCACGCCCACTGTCGTAGTGCACTCCGTCGCCAAAGCTGTATGTCATCAGTTCCGCGGCTTAAAATGCTCATTGACACACATACACGAACATTTAGAACTTTAAAATTCCTTAACGAATACACAGCTCTTATCCTTTCCGTCGTCAAAGCTCTCACTGAAACCAATATTCACACACATACATCATGATACATGTGTATACACGAACATTCATTATTAAGGACTGGTGCCAGAACATTTGTCAGTTGATATAATTCATGGCGGAAATCTCATCAGTATGAAAGATTGAAATATATTGACTGGATTATAGCCTGGATACTCATAGTAATGTCACATAAACACAGCTCCACACTGCGTGCTCCGCCTGACACACCTCAGGAAGAATGGTACTTAATGCAAAGGCCATTCCCATCGTCGGTTCATCTGTTGCGTGCATGATACACACCCAGGCAATTCCAAAAATGTATCAAATATGAACTAGCGCACATCAATGTATCATATATGGGCACATATATGATACACATATGTCATCTGGAACATATATTTAGTAATATATATGTACCAAATATTGCAGCGCATATATGGAGCACATATGAGCCACATATACGTTACAAATGTAACATATGGAACAAATATGTGAAACATATGACGCCCATATTGGCACTAACAAAATGGCGCCAGTATACGATTCCACTATTATAATATAAACCTGTTAATAGGCTATGAGGTTCACCGGGCTCTAGTTTCGCGATCGGCTATAGAGACATACTTGCACTGATGCGTGTACATAAGTCCTCTAAATATCTTTAAGTGTCTGCTATAAATGCACCCACGATTCACACTCAAATCACGTGATCTTCTTTGACGTCATGAATAATAGTGCAACAGGTATAACATGTACCAGTGTACAGACTGTTACGTTCCACTGAGGCCGTAGCGTTTTATGCCCGCTAGCTGTGTATTCTTTACGTTTGGCTCTATATAAGGAGCTTAAAAAGTCGGGCGCGAAAGATGATTTCGCAGTGGGGGGCCGGGGGGCTATCTTTGACTTCTATGTCTTTGGACTTTGGCTGTTAGTATATACAAAGGTCTTTCAATATGAACCTGCCTGTGCGGGAGTGGGTGTATCTGTTACACTGGATGTTTTTATTCATGGGATATAAGCTCAAGCATTTCGTTTATTATTAATAACGGAGCCCAATGCCGGCATGTCCAGTATTTTATGTTGCAATTGATACAAATTATGCCCCACAGGTGTTGATAGATATTGCAGAATTTGCAAGGTTCAATTTGAATATCCGTCAGAACTTCGTCGTCATCAACTATCCAGCAGCCACAGAGAGTTTGCTACAGCTCTTGAGTCTCATGAGACAAATGAGGTACATGATGCCCGGTGCAAATACAATATAAATATCCACACTATTTCACCTATGCAGTTTAATATAGACGGAGCAGACTATGATGTCAATTTAGATTCCATGTGCCCTGAAGTGCCCTGCCCTGAAGTACCAACTGCAGAGGAGTCAGCATGTGAAAGCATTGCATCAGGGGGTTCTGACTCAGAATCAGATATTCAGTCTGAATCTGAATGTGAAGACTCTACCGTGGCAATGACAAGTAAGTTAAAACTTGCTGCTGGAAATTATATAGTTAAATCTTCTTGTATTCAGGTGTATTGCAGCATCTGGAAAGTGGTACAGATCGTGATACAGAACCATTTCCTTCTGAACGGTTTGCACTTCTATATGCATTTCTTCACAGTACTCATCCTCCAGTATGTTGTGCTTTGGAAGTGATGAATCGACAGTAATTGGATTTGCATATATACCGTTAGGGGGAAAGAAATGTGAAGTTTATTTGCCACATTTTCAAAATGGACAATCCTTCATCACCATCTATGTATCAGTTAAAGAAATTTAACTTGCCTGGCTATACAGCACCATCACTGGTATGCCGTGTAATTATTTTATCACACAATTATAGATCTTATACAGACTGCCAACATTCCATTTAGATGCATACTGAGGCTGGAGAACCCTTTTATCTAAATGGGCCCATTGATGTTGTGCGGCGTTGTTTTAGAAATCCTGATATCAGCAGCTCTATACAAAGGTTGCCAGTATCACACACGGATGTTGTATCGTAAGTCGTATTACCGATCTTTTAGTTTCGATGAAATACTTTACAAGTGTATAATTCATAGTGAGATGTGGGAGGCTGATAAATGGAACAAGGAGGCAATCTATCAAGCTGTTACAATTCAGTACAAGGGCGAGGTCATATATGTCAATGACTTCATCGAATTTCATAATGATTACCTTGGATCTGAACCAGTGGTAGCTAAAGTACAGCGATATTGCATTGATGTAAGCTCATCTAATACATGACATTGTACATTTGTAAACATTTAAAATTAATTCTAGGCACATGATAAGGAGATTCATGTGTCAGTTCTCCCCCTGTACAATATGTGGCAGTATTCCAAGCTGTTTCCCAGTGCATCACTTACTTTAACAGCAGAAGATGATACTCTTTTCCTTGGTGATGAAGTCACTATAAAGGAACATCAGATTGTCAGAGTACTGCCTGTGCCCAATGCTGTTGCAATTCTGGTACAGAGATCTTATATCTGGTATCAGATGGATTCAGAGGTTCATCTTCATAGCATTACATGTAATACAGTGATTTACTATTATCCTTTTCTGCAAATAGGAAACAAAATGCTTCACCTCTCCACATCCCATAAAGGAGAAAGCCAAAGGAATGGCTGTGGTTGTTGCTCCATTATTGCTGTACTCTGATGATCTCAGTGGAAACCGCAGCAAACAATGGAATCTGTTTGATGTAGGGTGCTTGCTTTTGGCTGGTCTTCCAAAAAAGCTAAACCATCAACTCCGTCACATTCATCTGTTGTGTGCATCTAATACCGCAACAGCTGTTGACATGATGAGTGCTGTTGTCAAAGATCTTTGCACGCTGGAAAAGGGAGTGGACAGTCATTTAATTCCAACCTGCTGTACTGTTCATTCAACCTTATAGGCCAATGTAAATGACTCACCTGATGTGATAGGGATTATGCGAAGTAAGGAGGCAAGCATCTCTGAATTTCAGAAAATAGCTTCGGCACGCGGGGAACGACGAACTGAGCTGAAGACTGCATCTGGGCTGTGTGATCAGCAAACAGTAATATTAGAGCTATCGATTGATGCTTTTCGGTAAGTTTGCAATGTAAAATATATAATTTTTATCTCTTTTTTAAAATATACAGGTGTATTCCTCTTGAGGCATTGCACACACTTTTGCTGGGACCACTCAAATACTTTGTTCGCACCCTTCTAAGTAAATTGAAGAGCAAAGACAAACTGAGGCTTCAGGCTTTTATGGAGGCCTTCAATTATTCTGGATTTCATGTGAAGCCTAGGGCAAAGCGAATATGCCGATATTCGGGTTCCCTGGTTGGCAGAGATCTGAATACTTTTGCTCAGATGTCACTGTTCGCTCTCCAACCATATTTAACAATCGGAGAGATGGAGATGTGGACAACACTGATAAATGTAAGGCTGTTAAACGATGAACTTAAATTGATCACTGTTTTCTGCTTTTAAATGTGTTTAGGATTGTTTATTGCAACGTGGTGAGGCAAAGTTGTATAAGTGATTACGAAGTGGCTTGCAATGCCTTTGTACAAGCTGTAAAAACACACGACCCATCTCTTTTGAGGAAGTACAAAATTCACCTTCTGCTTCACCTACCTCAATGTCTTCGTGATTATGGCCCACCATCAAGTTACAATACTGAGAGGTACGAATTTTTAAAGCTATCCACTTATCCATAAATAACCTGTACAGGTGCGAGGCATTCAATTCTCTAGTAAGAGAGAGGAACATTCACTCTCACCGCCATTCACCAAGCCATGATATAGCAGTTGGTTTTGCTGTACGTGAACAGTTTGAATACATAGTATCTGGTGGACTCTATGGACCAAATAATGACAGGTATATTATTCCCAACCATTGCTATAATATTTAGCCTAGTTGCACCGTTTTACATGCAGGTGTAGCAGTGATATACTGAGGCTGTTTAAATCACCTGAAGTGCAACAATTTATGTATGGTGGTGAAAAGCAATCAAAACCAAACTTTAGCATAAAAAAGGTATGTATATTGATGAAATAATAAATGGTTTAACAACACTTTTTTCTTTTGTACACACATGTACACTAACCAGATAAGTACCACGTTATCCAGTATTAAGATACAAAGAGTGGATGGACTAATTGGCACAGTTGACTCTATACTTAAAGGAGAAGAGTGTCAACTTATGGGAGTGGCTCCTTTAAGGCTGGACTGTATGGTCTACTGCAGCAACTCATGTGCAGGCAGAAGAGGGGATGAGAAAGTGAAAGTACAAGATTATGTCACATTTATGTATGATGGCAAGGTGAATTAAGCCACTTATTTTACTTGATAAACGTATTAATTACTGGATTCTTTCAACATTTTAGGAAATGCATGGAATTTTAATGGCTACTTTTGTGACAGAAAGCAACCCACAGTGGTACTGTATTCTCAACACATTTGAACTGTTGGGTGTTCAAAACAGTCTGAACTGTCCTCTGATGGTGTTGACGAATGATCTAGTGATTGTGCCATCCTCATCTGTAGAGAATTCTATCTCAATCTGCCATGAGTGTGGGCCTACGTGCACATATAAGGAACATGGCAATGGAAAGATAACATATGTGCATGATTGGACAAATAATATGTATGCCTTTAACATATTCTGTATGAGTAATAGCTAGTATGTTATATATGTAGATGTGTATTCATTGTTAGGCATCCCAATCATTCTTCTATGTTAACATGCTCGTTTTTCCATGTACATGTATTAAAATCCCTTCATAGCTTGAAATCATTTGTATGTTGAAAAAAGAAATTGAATTGTGAATGATAAAATGTCCAACAATCTAAAATGATAGGTGAAATCAGACTGCAAGATTGTAATGTAGGCATGTAGGCAGTGGTCAGCTCATTGATCATCATCCCAGCACTTAATTGCCAGCTATGCGATCTTGATTTTGGATCTCAAGACCATGAGAAATGCGAAGCTGACTGGCACCTGCGGGGATGTGGCTATCCTCCTCCATAATTGACATCCAGTCAATATCTCTGTCATCACATAGCCACTCTTTAAACTTCTCATATAAATTAGCAGTATCACCTCCATGTCTGATGAAATTACGCTGAAATTTTAATAAAAGAAAAGAAAAAAAAACCCAAAGATTCAGATTCTGCATGATCTATACATGAGATTACTTACAAGAATTGCAATATGTTTAGTATATTGCAACTTCACATCTTTGGGTGCCTTCATTGATTTGATTATTCTCTCAGCCAGTTCTTCGGTTGGGAGAAACTTGAATAGAGCATATGGCTTTTTTCCAATGACCTATTTGTAATATTACATTTCATGTGGCATGTGTAGCATAATTAACTGTTGACCTTTCTCCTTTCTTAATTCAGCTCTAAACTTGGAGAAGCTAGCTCTCCCATAAGTCATGGCACACTGGTGTTTTGTTATATCTTTGTCTTCGTTTTTTAAAACACCTCTCACAATGGCCTATTAATTCATTTTATAAATGTATTACATTGCAACTATAATAATATTTTATAGTACTTACCTGCAGCTGTTCTTCAGATATGTCACGTTTAAGTGACATACAGAAGGCTTTAGCTAGTTCGAGCTTCAAAGGTGCCTATACGAAAAGATATGTTATAAATTCGTCAATCGTGGGTCAATAAGTTACCTCATACATACTCCCTACAATACGAAACGTTTCCTGTGCCATTTTGGTCAACAGCTTATGCATTTCCTGAACAGTAGCATTTAGATGAACTACTTGTTTTTCTACTGCTTCTATCCTGTGTGTCACTGCCCCCGAACTTTCTTCATTACGAGAGTCTGCGGCGACACTACCGGTACTACTAGAGTTAGGCCTACCTGTAATACCACTCGTAGACAGACGGGATACGCGCGGTGGACCTAAGGATGCATCTTAAGATTAACGCATATTTCGAGGACATATTACAAACATACCAGTGATACAAGCAGATCGCGCTGATGGTTGTATTAAATCGATTGGTTGCGGCGAAGCCATGGATACTGCAGATGTCTTGTTTGTTCCAATTACACGTCGCGAAACACGTGCATTTTAGAAAATTCATTGTGATGGTGTTGACATGGATGCTCTTAGTGCCCGGTAAGTGGATAAACGATCGTCTTTTTTTAGGTGAGTCAAACCAGATGAGTTCTGATGAAGAGAGAAAAGCGGAAGACGACGAACGATAGACTAGCCCGGTATGTTCATACCCCGGTACTAGTAATCGATCGTCTTTTTTAGATTAGTCTAACCAGATGAATTCTGGTTAGTGGAAGAAAAGCGGAAGACGAAGATATTGAACTAACTAGCCCGGTACGTAGATAATCAGTGTCTTTTTTTGGCGGGTAGAACGATTATGAAGACATTGAATTTGAACTGACTTCATTCATGCATGGCAATGGTTTTTAACAGACAGTGCCTACATGATCCCGTAAGTTGCCGAAATTGTCGTGCGGTTGTCTTCTCTCTCTCCCCCCCCCCCCCCCCCCCCCCCTCCCTCCTCCTAAAAATTTGCAACTATGAGCAAAAGTCGTAAGATTAGTTAGTTGCTATATCCACGTATATGATCCGGATGTGGATGTTTCTCTTCTCTAGCTGTCCGAGCCGTGTTCAGTTTATGACTGTAAGTACTACTTATACGGTGTATGTAAAAAATTAAAAAAAGTTTTTATTTATACATAGCACGCAGTCTGGAACACCGAACCACCAGTCTTTGTGGAGCTGCTCCAGATATATCTCTTTGCTTTGCATTTGCTGCTGTACATGTACTAGGGGAAAAAAATGTTTCTTGTCAATTATAAAACACGAGGCCAAGGATAGGGGAAGGTGGGTCCGTACCGCCATACTGGGAACCACATATTTGTGCCATATATGAGAACATTATTGTGCTGCGAATGGATTTCACATATTTCATACGTGTCTGCTTACTAAGATCGATGTTCCAAATATGAGGGAATTGTTTTGATACATATATGGGCACATATTTGATACAAAATAAACTTTCCTGGGTGTGTAGTACAATCGATCAGTCGGGTACCCAGACGTAAACACATAATAAAAACCATGCATGCATCCTGCGTCCAGGTATAGGAATAGTGTAAAACCCTTACTGGGATTGAGCGTCCAGGGTGGGAATAGATATGATTCAACCCCGGTTTTGTCGGACAAAACCCATGTTGACGTATGCTTCAATATGGTTTTTGTTCAACAGAACCAGGGTAGAACCACATGTATTCCCATCCCGGACGCACAATCCGGGCAGGATGCCATCATGGTTTTTACGCTACAGTATATAAGGACGGGGTTTTGTTAAAAACCAGCCTGTTGGATGTTTATAACTGTTTCCTTTGTTATCCTATAGGTCCTAGTGCAGAATCCGGGGGGACATTCTGCACGGGGGGACAATCCACCCTCCCACACCGGTGTACTAGCATTCTCAATTGCCTATCCACACAAACGTCCTTGCTAAAAATGGATTCCTGCAAGCAACTATCGTATTAACATTTTCGACAC
Organism: Spongilla lacustris; assembly: GCA_949361645.1. Lineage (NCBI taxonomy): Eukaryota > Metazoa > Porifera > Demospongiae > Spongillida > Spongillidae > Spongilla > Spongilla lacustris. The sequence continues at coordinate 4,114,650 of OX442432.1, read as the reverse complement.
CTGGAAAGATCTACGATAGAGAATATTAGTACAACGAGTCAATGAAGCAACTGGACATGTAATTAAATAGATGAGTGGCATACTGGCAGCGAATCACATTACTTGAACCATACCGCAAACGCTTATTCATATTAAGGTTAATCGCAATTATGAGGGGCTCTGCCCCTTCCCCCCCCCCCCCCCCCCCCCCAATATGATATTTGGGGGGGGGGGGGGGGGGGGGGGGGGGGCAGAAATTCTTCCCCGACATCACGCTGCTAAAGTTGCGTAGTCTGGTATTGTATTATATTAAGTCAATGAAATGTTAAAGAACTAAATGCATAAAACCTCAGAAACCTAAAAGAGAGGAACTTCAGGCCTTACAGTCAAGTTACCCTGGACAGGATGGCTCTGCAGTTGGCTCTCACTAAAGCTAGGCCCAGGCGGCTGTGTATTCCAAAGATGCTCTTGGACTTGGGTTGGTTTAGCCTGGTCGAAAGGTGACCAGCGAGCTTAGAAAAAGCTACCACTAGTACTGCTGCAGCACCCCAACACCCATAGGTGTCGTCCACAAGTGGGATACAGACACAACCCAGTACCTCACATTTCCTGTCATTGTTATTGTTCTCAGCTGCAAGGGCTGCCAAACCCGCCATCATGCTAACTAAGACACTTGAACATAGTGTGGATGTGACGGACAAGTCAAAGGCAGCAGGTTTGCCAAGTTCCCAGTTAGGGACAAGAACGTCTGCTGGGCAGGATTGTGAATTGGTAAACCCAGCCCCGCAGCCCATCTCCAGACGTGGACCCAGGCAAGCAAGTCGGCAGAAGTCTGAAAAAATGTCCCAGAGCTCATTATGGCACGATACCACATCCTCTCCATGGCGTACAACTGAGGGCATGATGGCCAAAGTCATCCAATGCAAAGGAAGGACAGAGCAAGCAACTTTGGCCTTGGACAACCGGGATACCCAACCACCACTTCAGTGCCACTTAAAGTTCTGCAGGATCCAGGTGGAGGTTGAGTCGAGGGGAGGGAGTGACTGACAGCCAGGCAGAGGCATGAGGGGAAGAGATGGATAAAAGGTGAGCCCTGTCAGTCAAGGTTGCACTTAGAAAAAGGTTATTGAACTAATGGTCTTCAAGATAAGACTTTCTGTGAGAGATGGGAATTTTGTACCAACTCAAGAGTAAGGAAATCCTAGGGGTCTACAAGACTGTCACTAAAGAGGACTGATACATACCTGACAATGAGGAGAGGCCTGATGACTGAAATGATGCTATGTATGCTGTGGGGGAATGGCAAGATCTGCGTCGAAGCCCTAGGCCCCCCCTCCCCCCCCCCACCCGTTTATATTAAGCTCAATTGTGCCTGCTGCCAGGTGGAGGCAGACATATCAACTGCAATACAATCTGAGAAGCATCGCTGCACACAATCATCAAACTTGGCAAAGGCCTCCTTAACTATGGGAAGTGGAGTATTTCTAGATAGTTGCACCAGCCTACAAAAGCTCCCACATTGTCTAAGAAGAACCAAGGCTTGTGCAGACTTGTCCTACTATTCCTGATATCTGGATGATGGTATGTTAGCAGGTCCCAGATCAGCAGTTCTCAGAGCCCTCACCAATCAATATTCATGATCAAGGTCCTTCTCTGGGTCTTATCATAAACAACACAGCTTTTAATGTTACTTCTGAAATTGCAATGAATGAATTATTGCAGTTTAGCTCTGTTTTGAATTTAGATCTTCTGCATTTTGTTCACGCATTGTACAATGACTACTGCTTGCATTTTGCTGGTTTGAATACACCAAAACTGAATCAGTGTTGCATTTATAGAATGCCATATGAATTGATGCCCTCAAATGATACATACATGTACATGTCATTTGTGTACAGGAGGAGTAGGTGGACAGGGACTATTACACAATATGTCCAGTCAAGGTAAGGGGGGAGGGGGAACACTTATTTATAACTTGATGCACAATGTCGATGGATGGACAGGAGAGGGGAGGGGACCCTTCCTAGGAGGTTATTATGTATACGGGGGGGGGGCACATATCACACATCCATATTACACTGGCACACAATCACAACTACTGAGTGACAAACAGTACATTCTGCTCTTCTATGCTATAATACACTTTGCTATTTTAAGTTGTTCTTGTAATGATTCAGCCAGCAATAGATCTACTTCATCAACTGCTGCTGTCATCACAGCATTTGTTACTGATGTACATGTGAATGGACCAGCGGTAGTGTTGGCTTGTTTCTTCCTGAACTCTGCCACGCCTGTGGTTTGCCTGCATGGTTACTTTGGATACCATTCAGAGCACCTTGGGATAGGCCTAGCTGAATGCCAAATGCTCTCTATTTAGAAGGAATAATAGCTGCAACTTCATTTATGAAATCCATCAATGTTGGAGGGTCTTGTAGATTTATTGTTAAAAGGTACTATGTCATACGTGTAGGTCAACTACAATTGGTTGCTCAGGATATAGGACCATAGTGATTGCATGCACAGCATAGGACCATAGTGCAATAGGACCATAGTGATAGCATGACACCACATTCATAATCATGAACAAGTTTCCTGGCAATGTCAACATAAAGCAAGATAAATATAAATTTAGCAGAACTGGTTTGTACCATGGACTTAGCTAAACAGCATGTTTGAACAAGACAGTGATGCACTCAGGATTGAGATGTAAGCTGTTATTTTTACTGTTCTACAAAGGAATTGCACATGAGCAATATGTTCAAAACATTATGTGTGATGACAAATGGGCCAGCATTTTGTTACCAACTATTAATATTGGTAACATTTATGGATATGTACAATGTATGTTTACAATAACATAACCAGTATGGAAACAGATTAGACAACTTCCAGCAACAATATTCTCATGTTAGACTTAAGGGTCAGTAACAGTTTCGAAAGGAATCAAGTTATTGGTGTAGGTGTACACCACGATTTTCATATGGAGTTGATTCACACTAGCTAGAGAAAACCCATCTGTGCCATCTAAGCTTCTACCTGACAACCTGGTATGAAAATGTGGGAACATATTGCACAATTAAAAATATTTATACATTAACAATAGCTTTTGGTGCTCCAGATTGTAAGTTGCTTTTGCATCTTGCTGTGTATGATAGTCATTGTTATCTTGAAAAGTTACTTATTAGCCTATTCAAGAACCTTCTGGAAGTGGCAGGATCAGAATACCACAACTATGCCTTCGATCTGAGCCTCATAGCCTTAGTTACTCCTTACAGAAGTGCTGTTTATAAATCTGTGCCAGATGAATGCCAATGTGATCTTGCTTTGGCATTTGTACTAGCAGAAACAGTAATAATTTACGTGTACAATCTTATGCACTGCTACGTTAGTGTTTTAGCCAGTGCATACTCGGATGTCAAAGGCTCATGCTGCTTGTGTTCAAAACTGACACTCAATATTTCACACTTCATAAGGCAAGCAGTTGATGTCTGGAGATAGTACAGCATGACATATGAGGTGAGGATTAGAAAAAAAAAAATGGCTCACCGTTTTGATAAATTCCAAATAGCTAGGCATCATGCACACTGGAACTCAGCAGTGCATAAGAAAATTATCAATTTTCTGCTAGTACCCAGTACACACCTCATTGAACATTATATCGACTGCATTGTGTCAAAATGTGGCCAATTACTGTTTATGATACTGTAATGACACTCTGCTTTTCTAATATGAGGTGAATATGTATTTAGTGGTGTGTGTGTGTGTGAGCGTGTGTGTTTGTTTGTGTATGTGTGTTTGTGTGTGTGTGTGTGGTATTGCCTTCTGCATGATAATTCTGTCATTGCATTGTCCTACCTAGTGACAGAGGATATAATAGAGCTCATGCTGGTTAATTTGTAATGTATTAGTGTGTGGAGCCTAGCCCCACTACATGACCCATTATGAATAACTAGTTGTGCATACACTGGCAGCATTATTGAGAGGGGAAAGAAGCTGGATGCCCAATGCTGGTGATCATGACAGATGTGCTTTGGCATTAGCTCTGACAAGGACTAGGTTTTACCTGTCATAAGGAGCTGAAGCCCACAAATCACAGAGATGGTGGGTGGAAAAAGGCTTGTGGTAAAATGTATGGTGTTATATTTCAGTATAACAAAGCCATTTTGCTGATCAGATTTATAATAAGGAAAGCCTTTAATAGTAATTGCTGTCAACTTAGCTTTTCTTAGTTCAATTGCTAAAAAGATATAACTTTTCAAGGCTAAGCTATAGTCTTGGATTGCATAACCTGTCCCCAGACTAGTTAAACTATTAGCATCTATAGTTACTGAGTTATAGATTTGTTCATTTATTTTTACTGTTTTATTCCTTAGGTCTGCCTTGTGCAAGGGTAATGCTTTGCAATGGAGACAAGGACAGGTTTGGGGACACCATGCAGAATCTTCCATGCAGCAATCTGCTTCATGAACATCTTACTTGTTAGCCACACAGACCCAGTAGGAATGTTTTCCTTCTTGAACAAACTTTTTAACATTCAGTGTGATCACTATCTTTGGTATACCCTGCCTATCTGTTACCCACCCAGAACAAACCAGCACAAAAGAATCCAAGAATCCAACCCCCCCCCCCCCCCCTCCCCCCCTCAACAGCTCTTTAACTCTTCAGCATTCATAAGAAATCGTACGTCACAATGAGATGAAAAGGGGAGACAATGAGTTCATTATTTGAATTAACTCACGCACCCATGCACTGAGTCATGACAGTTTTTCGTTTAAGATGGGACATGACGTTTTATGTAAAAGGATATGCGTGAAAGGAGTAAAATAGATTTTTCTTGGATATTCTGTTTATGTATGGCATTGTGTATATGTATTGTATAGTCCCAGTGGAATTTATACGCATTCATCTCTCACTTAATGCGGCAGGTACTTGGAAGGTCAGTTAGTGAACTACGTACAACACGACCTTGCTTCGTATCATTGATTATGTTTCTGATGGTAGTTGTGTTTATGTTGTATGGAATCGTTTTGTTTACATATGCATATGGTATATACATGTACGTTGCGTGTATTACATTGGGCAGCTTTCACTACATACATAAACGTCACGAACCTTTAAAAACCCAACATATATTACATTAGGCAGCTTTTAATGCATGTATACTACATACGGAAACGTCATGAACTTTAAAAACCCAACTTTGAAATCGTAACATGTATTTACCTTCTATGCGTAAAATTTAAATCTGGGAAAGGAGGATCAGGAAGTGCCTACTGAATGGATGTGTATAGCACTAAATGTTTGTTTCATTCAAATGAGCACCCTACGTTAATTGACACGATATACCTGACTTTTGTTTATTTATTTGTAGCATTGGAGACGCGACGGTCCTACCATGATATAGCAGAGACAATATATATCTATATTATCTCTGGCTATAGCCTTTGGAGTTTCCCAAAGACCATTAATATATTAGGAGGTTTTTTATTATGCTTCAGCTGGATAATTGCCCAGCGCTAAATGTTGGTCGGCCGCACTGTAATATTTATATACGGTACACAATCATCGCCGCGCGCGCGCGGAGATAAATGCAACTTCTTCGCTTCATTTGGTTTAGTTGCAGCGTTCAGCGAAGTGTAATCTTCGAGAGCGTGCAAGAACTCGAGATCATGTTCCAGGAAAGCCTTCATATGTTCCTCCTAGTAGCACTGGCTACTCCTACGGCTTTTTGCACGCCTGTGGTGGACGTGGGGGTACAGACCCAAGTAACGTCACCACTGCAAAACTCCGATGAAAATCTGCAGCAATTATACGACCGATTGCAGAATTTTATAAATCCTTCTAATTCGTACGCGTATCAGTTGTGGAATGCTAATTATTCAACTGGTGACAAAGCAGATGAAATCTGCAGAGAAAAATTGGAAGAGCCGCGTGGTGTCCCAACGAATGCACCAAATGGAGACTGCCTTCTACAGCTGATATGTGCGAAGGATCACAGTCGCTTCCCTTCCTTATTGATTACCGGTAGGTGCTACGGAAACATTTTCGATGGCTCTGGAACGCAAACTACAGCTTGTGGCGAGTTTGGATTTGACTCATGTAGACCGCTTGAGCAGATTATCACAATCCTCATCAAATCCGACCCCATATTGAACAGTACGGCTGAGGAGTGGAGGTTGGGACTGCAGAATATTGTGACAGCTAGGATGCCAATGCGTGTAACTGCACGGGTTCTGAATTCTATAAATGCTGCGCTGTGCCACGTGGGGTGCTGTATTGTAGCAACCATTTACTATAGTGCCTGAAAATTGTAGTGACTATTTTTGCGCTGATACACGGCCATGTATGCCAAAACATTGATTTTGTTGTTTTTGTTGGCACGCGGAATTGCATGTCGTGCGCATTTGCAATTGGCGGCGTGCATGTGGGCATATACATGTATATGCGCTTGCTTTGCAAATTAAAACCTTGTATACATTGCTGCATGGATATGGTTTATACTAGGAGAAGAAAGTGGTTTACAAAACTGCACTAGGAAAGTGTTATAAAAATTCATCGAAACCTTGAAAACAGAAGTCAATTTATAGCTTAGTAAATGAAAACTTAGATAATGATTGTGGGAAACAAAATCCCACTTTTTAAAAGTTTACACTGTAGCGTAGTCATGCAGTAGATCGCTTGTATATTGTCTGCTTTTTGGCCTATATATACTGTGTACAGCATGCAGCATCATAATGTTTGCAGCAATTAATCAGTAGTTTATAATAAGACGCGCATCTTCCTACATGTTACTGAATTGCTTCAGAGACGCATGGGTGGCGTTCTTTGCCGTATCGTGCGCGGCACACATATTATTATTAAAATGACACATGTGGCTGCACTGGTCGTATCTTAGACATGCTAGTGATACTACTATATCTTTTGAACATATTTTAATATAGTACAAACAACCATGCACAAATCTATACCCCTAACCTTCAAGCAGGTCGATTGCTGTGGATTCTGCATTGGAACATGCGATGAAAGCACGAGCGTTAGCTAGAACTATAAACATCCCTTGTTCCTCCCCAAGCCCCAAATGTTTCCACCACTAGTGGAACACACTTCCAATCCAGTTTGGAGCTAGCAGATGTGCGGCAGCACCACCTGCAATCACATCGGCTTAGGACAACTAAAGCGGAGATGTGATGGAAACATCAATGGCTGCAGGCTTATCACCAGTGGACCAGATCGGAATTAGCATATCTGCAAGTCTTGTTAGCCTCCTTTCGTGACCCAAACCTACACCATGGAGCTTCCAGTTTTTGCTTCATAATAATAGATACGCGTCGGTGATAAATATTAATCATCACGTACCTTCCTATTTTCAGTACTATAGTGCATGCTTCGTGCATTTATATATTGGCTTCCTATATTACTCAACATGCATGTCAGGTCCTATGCCTTAACGGCACGTACGGATATAGTCAAAATTTATTTTTGTCTGTATATGTACATATAGTCTCACTGTCATATTGACTCGTTCAGAGCGTCGACTTTCATGTTATGTTTTTATCTGCCTCACATGAACTTATGCAAGCGATTCCCCCAGATCATTGACGCAAATCGACAAATTCCTAACAGGTCGGGTGCTTGACAACAAAGACCCTATATTCTGTTTAAAAGGTACAGCGGTGTGTCATATACATGTATACAACAATTTGATACGAATGAACCTTTTTTATGCGATGCCTGGTTCCTTATTAATAGTTAATGGTGTATGCGCGCAAATCGCATAATATTACACTCTTGCATCTCCTTAACTCATGCCAAAATCCATTATACATGCATTGCATGCATTAGTATTGTCACTAGGTACTATCTATATTTATAGACCAGGTTATCTTGACCAAAGACAGTATGCATATAGCATTTTGTTAAAAGTATGATGTAAGCTTATCAGTGAACGCATTTTGGAATATGCACATCCTGATGTCGTTGAGTGACAGTTGGGATAACGCATCACGGCATATATATTTTTTTCACACCTTTGAAGTCATAAACTGATCATATCGAATGAATAGAGGAAAACAGTTTACATTTGTTGTGTGACAAACTTTAAAACTAATTTAGCAGTCGTCAGTATCAGCATTGGTTCAATCCCTGTCTTATAGTTACGGTCTCGAGTTCAAAATTGGTGGTATTTTAAAATTAGAAGGATTAATATAATTTTTTTATGACTATTGCTTATAATAAGTACAACTTTTGTACTACTGGCCACCTCCTCAACCACTTCTACTCTAACCATGCAATCCCAATGCCTATTGCAAGATTTATGCGTATTCATATTCATAGGCTACTTTACTACTCAACAATACTCTATATATCTTCATTCTTGTAGTGCTGCTGTATTTATCATTGTCAGAGTAGATACACCAAAACTGATAGCCTTTTTTGTTCCACTCTGCATGTCTGCATGTTTATACCACATGTCAAATACAAAGAGCCTATGAATGTATAAAACTGAACACTCCAGCCTTTGGTGTCTTCCAACACATTTAAACCCTTTAGATTACAATTCTTTTAAAGCTTGCAGTTTGTCCAAGAGCTTACAGAATCACGATTGCCTGAATCAATATCACACGTGCTTCTCTTCATTGCTAAAATTACTTCAGAGTACGTAGTGAGAACCATATGAACAGTGTGTTTAATGTTTTTATTTTAAACAGTCAAGCACTTGTCAGTCTTAATATTATTATCGTCATGAAACGGTCTTATGCACTTCATGAAGTTAAACATGGCAATTAGAGCAGATAAAGAAGTGAATTGCTAGAGCTGGAACATATATTTGAGGCACACACTTATTGCACGTACAATGCTAGTACACCACAGCACGCGGTCAAATGTGAAGTTTCAATGATTAGCCGGTATGAAATTCACTCTAACGTGTTTTGCTGTAGTCTTGTCTGAGGCTATTCTTTTCCCTTGCTCGGCTTGTCGGTATACTAGAACGGGTTCTGTGGGAGGCAGCAAATGAGTTGAATACCCGAATGTCGCATTCCGGCATGGTCAAATCAGTATATCCTCTGCATCGAATTCTCATCATCTTGCTCGAAATCAAGGCGCAAAATGTGCATCAGCCATGCATGCATGCATGTAAGGATTATTCCATTTAATCACATGATCACCTATCTAGTGCCGCCCTGGACTCTGCCATCGACTTTGTCAGTTCTGCCAATAGCAGAAGTGACAATGTTCTGCCAGCAACGAATTTCAAGAGGGAGTGGGCGCGCATGCAATCAGTTTTGCGATGATAAAGCATTCCATATACCATATAAATACTGTCTACCAGAGATAATATACACGCATCAGTGTAGTTAAGCCTGTACTCGTTTACATGCGTTTAAAATTATATATACAGCGGCGCATGAAATTCGTTCTTGGGCTACATGCACTATTAGTGATTGCATGAAGATAACACAAAATTGGATCAAATAGTTTCTATTTAGAATCATTACATACATAGATTTGCCCGAGCTCTGCTGGCTGGATTACCTCCTCCCCTTGACTTTATTTGTATATATGTGTGTGAGTGTGTGTATGTGTGTGTATGTGTGTGTATGTGTGTGTATGTGTATGTGTGTGTATGTGTGTGTCTTATATCTAGATTCAAACTTCAAGATGTCAAATTGAACGTCAAAATATCTTGCTTATGCTTCTTTTTTTTTGTTTTAACTGCGCGGCCGAAATACAAATATAACTATGTGTACCTTCTTGCTGCCAAATGAATAGTAATGTGGCAGGCCTATCGGCCTATAATTGTATTGCTTTCCCACAATTAGTCTGGGGATTGGCTATTGCTAGCCAAATTTACCTCAGCTGTACTTTATTCATAAGCTTTTCAGAATTGCGTTTCAGTGAAGCAAAATGCAACCCCAGACAGTAAGTATTAAACTGTTAATTATAAACCTAAAGGTGCGGTGACGGAGATTATTTTTCCTTGTCATTTATAAGGAAACCATCAACTGATGCAGTCACATGCATGGAACCGTTTCCTGTTAGGTATATCATGATCAGCTGTACAAGTCTGTGATGTGCACGGCTGAGGTGGATTGTTTTAATGTATATGTTTATTTATTTATTCACAGAGGGTCAGTAGCAGTTGTCGCTGAGCTATAAGAAAGTATACTCAGCTGAAAATGATGCCAAGTGTCAGGTTTGAGCTGGGGTGGACAATTCATTATTAAACATACAACATGTTATAAAACATCAGTATTTATAATTCCTACATACACAGTCAGGATGGACCCTAGCAATGGACTTCAGCAAAATGAAGGTTAAGCCTGCCATATACGTCCACCACCACTAATGCCTTTGGCCTGAACTAACTGATGGCAAGATGGGATGCAAGCCTGGAGAATGTTCCTTGAGCAACCTCACCCCAGTTGCCATAAGTTTCTACTGCCAATGGTACAAACCCGCACTAGATCGTGTCATTTAGTGGGTTTGGGGGAGAAAATAAAATTCTATGTCCTTTTTCCTACTTTCGTTGTTGGACTCTGTCTATAATGAAACAATGCATACTGAAATGTCAATGACATGCGCAGTTTATGTTTGCTTTTTGTGGAAAATTTACCAGGGTAATTTTGCTAGGCACTTGTCCTCATAATATTGTAGTGCCTATGTACTAGCCAATGAATTATATGCATTTCAATGCTTGTCCAGGTGTAAATGTTATAAACTTTTCAAACAAGGTCCGTGAGGTGGTGGTGGTGGGGGGGGGGGGGGGGGATAGAGGACGCTTAATTTCTAAAGTATGGTTAATTATTAAAACCTCAGTCCCTTATTACCATTATAGGGCTGTTAAGCATTACACAACGTATAGGTACTTTTGCTGCGCATCTGTGGACTCACCCATTACAATGGCAAGATCTCGAACAGTACCTTATTTCATAACACTGTTTTTATCGAGCTGCATGCATGCAAGAAAATAAATTAATGGGCTGGGTATATGCATTTCTCTAGCTGTGGAGACGACAGACTTGTAGCACTTGCTACGTGTATCGCCACTCACACCGAGAAGGGCCATATTGGCTGTAGGTCTTCAGTTTATTGGCTCATTCTGTCTCAAGTGATAGGTAATAATAATAATTGTTCATTTATCCTGCTGTAATAATCATATTGTAAATTTGTAATCATCATAATAAAAAATAAACTATTATGGTCCACTCAGTATTGAATATCAAGAATATATAGAATATTCACAACTAAAACACATTAGCTATAAGCGAGGAACTATCTCCCTCCTGGAGTGAGCACCCACCCTGTAGGAGGAGGGCCGGGTAAGGCGGCTGGATATCACCTTGGACTTGGGGGTGTTGATCCTCATGGCAAGGTATGATGCAAGCTGAGAAAATGCTTCAAAAGCTGAATGCATGCACCACAAGGGCTATGTTTGTCCACCCCAGCTCAAACCTGACACTTGGCATCATTGGCAGAGTATACCTTCTTAGCTCAGCGACGACTGCTACTGACCCTCTGTGAATAAATAAATAAACATATACAATCCACCTCAGCCGTGCACATCACAGACTTGTACAGCTGATATACCTAACAGGAAACGGCTCCATGCATGCAGGCTTTCTCCCATTTGGCCTCATGCCTGTCCTTTGGCTTAGGACACCAAACGTCAAAGATTATAGTTGACATCTATGGGAGGCTAAATGTAGCCCTGGTGTGATGCAATGCAGGAAGATAGAAAAGAAGTTGCAATGTGTGGCAGAAAAATTATCCAATGAGTTTCCAGATATCACATGCAGAGTGTAAAAGGAATGTAATATTAAATGTATTATCCAATGTGTCTGTTATTAATAGTCTGTATTTTGAACAGCTATGGTATGTGGATCATCACAATGTGCCAAATATGTGCAAAGCAACCAAAGAAGTCTCGATTTACTAAAGTAATTACTACATATATTGGAAGTATGATGAATGCGAAGAAGAAGGGGAGACCATTACAATATCTCCTAAGGAGAGCGTGCAGTTTAGTTTAGTAACTCTATATATGTGTAGTGTAGTAGTTTGAATGTGCATATATAAATAATGTGTCAATAGTAAATAATGTTGTGTACAAGTATGCTCATTTAACACAATATAATAATTATGTAAAACTGATAAAAATTAAATGACGCATTGATGTTATACCTGCATGCGCGCAAAAGGTACTAGATAAGATAATCGTGCATGCATCACACATGTTTTAAAAATCAGTAGTCAGGTTGAACATCTAGTAGATAAAAGACATTCAAATCTAAGTTAGGCTGCATGAGCTGTGTGCATGCATATGCGTGTGTGTACACAATCGGGGAATGGGAGGATCGAGGCCCGGCATATCCCTTTCCGTTCTTGCGGCTGCCTACCAACCCTCGCTGCAAAATCCTAGATCCGCACTACGCCACTCAGTGCATGGCAACCCACTTGCGTCGTTGCGAGATCTTCGGATTGGGACCGGGGTGAGCCCGTGTTGCGAGCTCTTTTATGTTCTCGGCCACGGTGGCCCGGTCTTCTCCTTTCTTTCTCTGGTACCGGTAGGCCCACAGCTTCTCTTGACTTCGCCTCTGGCTCGAACCGGTGTGTCAGGGCTTCCACACATGCCTCGAAGTCATTGCGATCGCGAGTATCCGCGTCTAAGGTTTCCAGTGTTACTGTAAGCGCTGTCTGCTCCTGAGCTTACAGTTCAGCCATATGAGCTTCTCTGTAACAAAAACAATGAGCCACTAATATGACAATGTCATCCATACCCCTTCCCCCCTACCCAACCCCGTCTCCGCGGCCGCCGCCTAGGGTAATACCATTTTAATACCACATGCAGTGATGCACTCGATCTGTGGGAATTGTGTGTCTTAACTTGGGCTGAAGATTCTGATTGCTTACTTTAATTCTTACTTTTAAGAGTAAGCGCCTGATCAATCTATGAATGGTTTTAACAATTCATGAGCATGCAACTAGGAATAAATTCATTGCGGTTTACATGTACGGTCAGACCCTCCCACTCGATACGTCGTTTATTTATAATATGGATGCTGTAGGGTGAGTTGACAGGTGCTAAATACATGTATTCTGGTAACTGTGTGGGCCCGTAGAACACCCCATTTCAAAGTGGCACTGCTTGGTAACTACGGTGTTGGAAAAGAATCACTAATGGAACGGCTTGTGGTATGCATATATTCGCCTAACGAGTCATAAGGCAGTCGTATTTATTTTTAACAGAAAGGCACATTCACAGATCCGAGAAGTGCGGTAAGATTAGAATGCCACCTACTCAACTTGATGTACACATATCCATCACCACAGATCGGCAGAATAGATTATACTCGTTATCCTATTACCATTGATGGGAAGTCACTTGAATTGGGCATATGGTTAAAAAAGGTTTGTATAATACATTGTATATTTATGGTGTTGTGAGGTGTGTACATATACCTTTTGTATACTGTAACCCTCCACCCCTCACTGAAAAAAAAAAAAAAAAGACCATAAATTCTTTATTTGTGCCACCAACCAGAAATCGGTGATACCTGCATGCCCCCCAATTATTATTATTTATTTATTTATTTTGGGGGGGGGGGGGGGGGGGATTTTCAATGTTTACTTTATTTTTTAACACTAAAGTGGGACCTCGAAATGCATAACTCCTTGAAATACGGACACCTCGACAAACAGGACACTATCTCTACGTCCCAAACAAGTTAATACGTTGAATAGTTCCTACGTATATACAAACTAACAAAGGACGCCTCGATAAACAGGACACTTGAGGTGCGTCCCGCTGGTGTCTGCATTACAGGGTTCCACTGTAACAGTAGAAAATCTAACAACACAGTGTTGTTGACCAAACATTTGTAAACAATTACCAGTAATAAGAAAGTGTCACGTGACTAACACCTGTTGATTTTTCAGTGTCCTAGTGGATCTATAGATAGTATTGTCAAACATTGTATTAATTATCATTTTGTACGCGTGCACGTGATTAGGAATTAAGATTGATACAGCAAAAAAACGCTCACAATTGATTTCACAGTAAAATCAATCGCAAATCAAGCGCACTTGATTTTGCTGTGAAATCATGCGTTGATTTAACAATTGATAAAAATCTATTGCGAAATCAATAATTGATTTGATGCGTTTTTTTGCTGTGTGAACAATCCGACGTGCGGTAGCGAGTGCGCGTGAGGGAGGGAGAATCTATTCTAATCCAGTCTCAGCCGCAATATTGTACAAGTATATTTCTCAGCTCTGAGGCAGCAGATCAATACAAATTTGGTATATAAGAGAAAAACAAACCTGCCAAACGTTTGGCCGAGTCATATTTCAAATCCAGGAATTACTTTGTGTGTTTTTATGCGAGACACGTCTGTATATAGGTCGGAAAGTGTTTAGCATGCCGTTTCGCACAGTGCAAGTTGTATGCGACAGTAGATTGATTTTTATACTGAGGGGTGGTGATTGCACGATAGAAACTCACGTTTACTAGTACGATGTAACAGTTAATTTTAGGGTCAAGATTCTGGTTGCAATAAAAATACGCCATTTTCGAGTGAATTTCATAACGTTATTGCTGCAATTTCATAATATTAATTAAGATAGGTACTTCAAGATTTTGTTGACATCGTGTTTTGTGTTGCGATTATAATATCATCAAAAAGAGCCACAAAAAAAAATGCTGCAGAATGACACCTTACATTGGATTAGTATATCTCAACTAGTGATCTCAACTAGTGCGCTGTGCACGGTGCAAACCTCAATTAGTGCGCGGTGCAAACTTCAAGTAGTGCGTGGCGCAACTGTCTTATAGTGCGCGACCTACCGGGCCACCGTGCAGTGCATGGAACATTTTGAAAAGCTTGGCGCGTGAGTTTTGATATAACAGTTGCAAAGGTACGTGGCACTGAGAACTGTAAACATTGTGCATTACAATGGCTGGATTATGTCATACGCAACCTAGTCTGACGTAACCACACCCTCGAGCCTAATACAAACCTGTGCAATGCACAGTGGAACACCAAAATGTGGACCCTCTGAGATATGGACACCTCGAAAACAAGACCCTATCTCTAGGTCCCAAACAACTTATGTTGTAAATGCACTAACTTACACCCCTGAATTGCTCAATATATTCTTTATACATAACAATATGTTGGATTACCATCACTGATGTACCATCATGTTGGAGTACCATCGTGTTGTAATATCATTTCTTTCCTGCTTGTTTCAGTGAGCATTTTTTTGGTGGGAGTAGAGAGAAGAGGTTATATGTGGTACTGCTGAGGTACCGATATGAGGTGTGTACATGAGGTGTTGATGTGGTACTGCTGAGGTACCGATATGAGGTGTGTACATGAGGTGGTGATGTGAGGTGTGTACATGAGGTGGTGATAAAAGGTGTGTACATGAGGTGGTGATAAAAGGTGTGTACATGAGGTGGTGATGTGAGGTGTGTATGTGAGGTGGTGATGTGAGGTGTGTACATGAGGTGGTGATGTGCACCCCCTTCCTCAACCCAGGTGAACCAACGAGATGATCAAGAGTACTTAGGCTTAAATGGAGCAGCCATAATCTATGATGTGTCTGACGAAGTAGGCATTCTATTATTTTGAAGTGTTAGATATTGACCACAATGATGATTGAAAGTATATTGTTTTAGTGCAACTAAGTTCATTACCCTTATCAATATTAATATTGTTTCAGTTGAGTTTAATAAACTACACTGATTTTGGCTCAAACCCAGTTAAATTAAGTTTACAATGTTATCTTTATAGTTCTTTAAACAGTTCATGCTCAAACTTGTACTCTTCTATTTTGCTCTGCCGGCATAGCTGGCACATGCTAAGTTGTGCAGAACTAGCTGAATCACTAAATGATTGTATTTAGAAAAATGCTCTTTTCTATAATTTAATCCGAATCTCTAAGGTTTGAGACTGGCAGAGATTTGCATTGGTATCATCATTAACAACGCATTGGGGCAAACTAAGCTAGACTTAGGTCTGAATGTTATTGCACCTTGGAAATCCTAATCCATTATATCCAGCTCACTAATGAAACCTGTTAAGTAGTAATTATCATACTCTGTGATTAATTGATCCAAATCTCGACTGCAAGTAAAACTCTAGTAATGTTAGAGGCTTCTACAAAACATTGTTGTGTGAGGAAGATCCATAAAATTATCAGCAGTGTCTCTTTAGAAAAAATATCAAAATCTGAAATAGGAGGTACGTTTAATATGGTGTTTCAGCAGAAAAAAACAGATAATTTTATATATACATATGAAGGAAAATGTCATCAATAGCATGTTTATACATGTACATGTATAATGCACTTACCCACACTATTGCTCTAAACTAAAAAAAACCTTTAGTAAGTAAATATCATTAGTGTTGGTCGTGAGGGGGGGGGGGGGGGGGGGGGGGGGGGTACGAAAAGTACTGCCAAATACAATGCTATACTTCCTACCAGGAGTCTTTCACAGATGTTGAAAATTGGAGAAACGTTGCGGATAGGTATATCCCAGATGATTCACAAGTGAAGATGATACTGGTTGGGAACAAGTGTGACCTCCAAGAGACAAGAGTTGTGACAACATTAATGGGACAGGTTAGCAAGGGGAATGTCTTAGACAACTACATTGAAAATGACAAGGTTTCAATACGTGGTTGGGGTCTGGGGACCTAACGGTGCTCCCCCTACAAGGGCGGATCCAGGGGGGGGGGGGGGGGGGGGCTATAGCCCCCCCTTTCCCGTAGACAATGCCTTCTTTTTTAACCACGCCTCTTCAGGTGTGCGATATAAGCTATGATGAGGCTTGCACAGGCACGCACGTGATAACGCGTATACACTAGCAGCTGTAGTACATAATCATATAATGGTGGTAGTCTCGTCCCCAGATCAATATGACGTAACGATTATCGCTGTAAACATTACAGCGATAATCGTTATGTCATATTGGTCTGGGGACGAGACTATAATGGTGGAACCCTCGCAAAAGAAACAGAAAGGAAGCGCCTCGATCTTGAACTTTTTTCGTACTTGTGAAAATGAATCAACACGTGATAGCAACGATGAAGCCTCACATGTACGAAAACAAGTCGCAATTATAGCTGAACCACAACCCTTGCTACAAAGCGATTCAATCAGCCTTTGCTAGACTGCTGTGAATCTGATGAACCACCAAATGATGTCAACATCGATGAGAATCATGATCAACTTGAGTCTAACAGTGCTTCTGCTAATGCAGGCGGTGAGTCTAGTATTTTGCCAGCAATGGGACCATATGACCTTGGAGCCTTAAGAACTAGCTTTCAAAGTGGTGCACTTTCAGATCAGGACAAATACAAGGTTCTTAAGCAATTTGACCAACCACAAGGGTGCAAGTTTCCTGCAATTTCGGAAGGTGGGCAGTTGAGACTATTTCAAGCCTCTTGGTTTGTGAATTATCCGTGGTTAGCATATAGCAAATCTGAAAATGTTGTGTACTGTGCGCGTTGCATGGCATTTGCATCATCAATACGTAAGGGGGGAAATTTGGAGCTCTGGTGGAATCACCACTAACTAAATTCAAAAAAGCTCTGGAGACTCTAGCATCTCATGAAAAAACAGAGTATCATAAGGATTCATACGCTAAAATGGTAGCTTTCCTTGAGAGTGCAACAAAGGTCAAACTCTAGTAGCCCAATTGAATACATTGCATGCAGCACACATTTAGGTTGGTTTTGAAATCGATAATATCTGCAGTAGAATTTTGCAGTCGTCAAGGACAAGGAATTGCTTTAAGGGGTCATGATGCAAAGTACATTGAAGACACTGACCTTAATCCTGGTAATTACCAACATTTAGGTGTGATGCTGGGGACACTGCTTTAGCTGAGCATTTAAGCAAATGTGCTAAAAATGCAACTTACCGTTCAAAGACGGTTGGTAATATGTCTTTATATTTAGCTTCATGCAGAGGCTCTGATGTGCATGTATGGAACTGGTAAGTACCTGAACTAATTAATTTTTAAAAGATAATAATTTGGGTAATATCTCCTGCCAATATCACTGCTCCCTCTTTCCCTCTACCCTCCCTCACTCAGGAATATGCAGCAAAACGTGGCATGCCTTACATTGAAGCAAGTGCCAAAGATGATATTAATGTGACGCAGCTTTTTGAAATACTGGCCAGAGAATTTCTTCCAGTGCATGTACCAATAAAACCACAAACAGAAAAAATAGCCATTGGGCATGCATTGACTACATCGAGAAATGGACACAAATGTTTCGTATGAATATGGGTGTGTGAACAGCCTGCTACAATGTAGTAACTGAGTGTGTGCATAACTATTAATTATAAATGATTGCAATGCAAGTTGATGTAAAGTCCACTGTAGCATTTCAACCCAATACTAACACCATACACCAAAAACCAGGCCTTCTCATGTGTACCATAACTCACATATATAATTAATGATCCTTTATTCAGTTCTCCAATTATACAGTCCAGGGCTGCTACACCATTCCCCCAGAACCAAAATGTAATGATCTGGTGCACTGATCTGGCAGATCTGATATAAGGCAGTGATGAGATATTAAGGGAACTGTACTGTGATTATTGTGAGGATGTGTGTTAGGAGTGGTGGGGCCGGTGTTTTGGAAGGTCAACCTCTACATTTGGGCACCACCGCAGGAACTGGGTGTTCCTGATCAACGTATGCAAGAAATTGGAGCGTCATGATGAGGATGCGCAAGTACTGTAACCAGTACTTTCTTAGTGGCCCCGAAAGCTTTCACCATTGCTTCATTCCAAACCACGGGGGTTTGCCTGCTAGTGCCTCAAAAAGAGGGAACATCAGTTGTGCTGGGATAAACCAATGGTAAAAATTTACCATGCCTACAAATTCCTGTAAACTCTTGGCAATCACTGGCTACAAGTACTGCAACTTTATCACTGAGGTAATGCTTGGATCAGTCCCAGCATGGGTGATATGATGGCCTCGGAAATCTATAGTGCTAAAACCAAACTGACACTTGGAAACATTATATTGATCACCAAACTATAATCATTTAGGCATCGGAGAAATTGATGCAGATGGTCTTTGTGTGTGTCTTCACTGGCCACTAGTATGTCGTTGATTTATACCAACATGCGCTGGAAAGCCTGTGTGGCATTCTAACGACATCCTGAGAAACTCATAACAGCCAAAAGGCATAACTACAGCAGTTTTATGGATGTCCTCCGCAGCAACTGTGATCTGGTGACAACCTCACATTAGATCAACCTTGGAGAAGATTGTTTTGCCAGCAAGGTTCGCTGAAAAATCGTGGACAGGGTACCTGTCAGGTGCAATGACATCATTGAGGCATCCGTAATCCACACATCACACATGGGCACCAACCTCCAAATACTTTAAGCATCATGTGTAAAGGGGACACCCAAGGGCTAGATGACCTTCGTATGAGACCCTTAGCCTCCATGTTTGCAAATTCCACTTCACCGCTTCCATTTTGTCTGGGTGTAAACTGTGAACATTGTTACGTGAGACCCCCCTCCCCTGGGGCGAAGTCGTGGGGATTTGATGCATGAATATCATTACTGGGCCACAGATTTGACATATATAGTCTGGCCACGTGTTTGACCTTTTATCAAACCATATACTTCGTAGTTATAAATTAACCCCCAACCAGGGGCGGTTTGGTATAATAAAGGTCAAATCCCTTCCAATGCCCCAGGGGATGGGGGGGTCTCACGTAACAATGATAGGCGCATAACTTAACAATGATAGGTACATAACTTCACGTGTGATATAGTTCTCAGTCAAAGCCTTATAAATGCCCCATGCAGAGCAAATACAACGTTTTATCATGCAAGGGGAGCCCCGCCCCTGCCCCCACCCCGTCTCTGCCATGGTGATACATAAAAACCCATTTCATTGATTTCAATACCACATGCACGTGATCTGTGGGCCTTGGGTCAGTTGGATGTCTTGGGCTGAAGCTTCTGATTGCAAATTCTTACTTTTAAAAGAGTAAGCACCTGATCAGCCTACATAGCATGCAACGATGACGGTGACATGCATGCAATTTCCAGTCGGGCTTTAATTCACACTCCTCGTAGACTGCTGTACATTTTTATGGTTTCGAGTAGTACCCGAGTTGCCAACAATTGGTAACCCCCGGCTACCTTTTTGTGACCTTCAAAATAAGAGTCGGTCATATTGAGAAGTGGTTGTCGTGGAGACAGTATGAACAGGTGCAATGGTGAGGAAGAAAGTATACTGCATTCTTTAAGGTAGAAAATTTAATATTATTATTTCAAATGCTTAATTTGTCATACGTCACACACATTAGCTTAATCCTTTCCACAGTCGTTTTGCATTTCACCTACTTATTGATTGTATTATAACAATACATGCCTATAAGATGTGCACATGCAACGTCAGTTCAACTTATCTAGTGGCTTACATGCATAAAGCTTTATTGCCATGCAGTTCTTGTTATTATTATCTCCCAGTCTCAAGTTGCCATGCCACACAAATGACGAAAGATCCCCGCAAAAGACCATTGTGGGCAATGCTTACGACGAAATGATAAGTGGCAACAATATAGCCCATACTTGTATGTAGACATACATGCGCATGATGTTTCCATTGAAATAACTTTCAGAATGCAGACATATCACAATTTACATATGTACACAGCTATACTCTATTCTGGAATACAAAGGTAATATTGTCAGATGCTTCGACCAGCAGCTTGTCCTAAACCAAAAATAGAATTACTATTACAAAGAGTTTACATGTATACATGATTACTGTACACATTTATTATTGTAGAGTGAAAGTTCTCAGTTTAGCACAGTTTACTCAACTAATACATGAATCAAAAACGATGAATAGGGAAGTACTGATTACACTTATTTGCTGCAATAGAACAAAATTGCATTGCAGAATACTGCAGCAATAACCTAAGCATGCAGCAATCCTCTTTTGCACCAATTGCTCATGCTTTCAAAAGGCTATATAATTATCCATTTGCAGGTTTGATAACTCACATTGCATGAAATGTAATCAACAGGACGACTTAAGTGAATCCAATTCTTCAATCCGTCCATCTTAGCCATATCCTAAAGAATCAATTTAGCAGTACAGCAATTGAAATAAACTACTACTTTTCTTATAGTGACCACTGGCAATATCAACATGTATGTAATGCTCAAAATATGGCAACAAACCTGTGTACTTAATATTGAAGTCATAATCATTAATGGCCTTATTTTTGTTTGCAAATTTAACAAAAACACTGAGCAGATCAGTTATTTGATCATGAATATTGTAACCAATGATTTGCATTTCTAGTTCATTAAGAGTTAAGTGTAATATGCATCAAAAAATATCACTACAGGTAATTATAAACATTAAATAAAAAGTGATATCAGTGATGCTGTGGGAGTGATTAAAATAGTCTTGGTTAATACAAGACTGAATGGATCAAGACAAAATGTTAAGAGATACAATGGATGAAACTGCACCTCATATCCCATATATGGTAAATATATATGTACTTACTAGGGTTTTTCTGGAAGACAATGACTTAGGTTCAGTGACATCTGGTTCATTAGATACAGTAGCCTTCTGAAATAATAATATCATATGTCAATTTGTGACCAGCTACACAATTATATATTGCTGTTTTCAAATTTTATTTAGCTGAACATTGGCATTTCAAGATATGAAATGTAATTGATCCCTAGGTCTTGAATATGATGGTATTATGGATATTATGATTATGATCTCATATGTACTTTCTGACAGTTGCAGTCAAGAAGATCATGAGTCTGGCAACTTGTACCGGATGGGAGAGAAAACAGATCCTATGGAGAAAATTAATAACGACACCAAATAAACCAGTGTAGGAAATACACATACCCTTAACTCCTCAGGAGAAAACTGAACTGAATCTCCTGACATTTTCATTGGTTCATTTAAAAGAGTGCTTAAACCATACTTTGATATCTGACGTTGATAGATTTTTTCTTCAAGAGTACCCTTGTAGTGAGGAAGCAAATAAAGTTAGCCTAGGTCTGAGGTACATGTAGGTAATGCATGTGAGCAATGTACTGCATGTACTGTCAATGTTATCAAAGCATTAGTTCTCCCAAAGCACTCTGGGCTACATGTAATGTTGACTATGAATTCAAATGTCCATTCAAAAATAGTGTTTATTTACATTTACATGTAGTTTCATGTGCATGTGACTAACAAGTAATCAACACTGAAATTATAGTCAGGCACTATCTCTTCCATAAACATAAATATAGGGTAGACCGGGGCCCTTGTCACACTTTTTGTACTTCATATTGTGTTGAAAGTGCTAATCAAAGTAATATTTAATGCATAATAAAAGC
The DNA here is from genome assembly GCA_949361645.1 of Spongilla lacustris. NCBI lineage: Eukaryota > Metazoa > Porifera > Demospongiae > Spongillida > Spongillidae > Spongilla > Spongilla lacustris. The sequence goes on along the minus strand of OX442432.1, from coordinate 4,092,258 downwards.
ACATCATATACGCACACTTTGGCTATTTCAGTTTATTTTTAAAAGCAACATCATTAAATATAATTAAAAATTTAAATATATGGGGTAACATTCATTGTGCCAATCAGCCCCGTGCCCAGGTTGGTTGTCACAGTATTTAACTTTAATAAAAATTGTATTACCTCAGCTGAAAGCCCTATACAGTATAAGAAGTTTATTATATTTTCATATATCATTTGTAAACTTAGCAAAAATAAAATTTTCAGTTTCAAGTTGTGACCACCATGAATCAGCAAAGTATATGTATAGCTACAAAAAAAACCATAGGGTCTACTACTTTTTCAATGATCTTAATTCATTACATGTGCACTTCTTCTGCTGCATGCTTCACTTTGGGCAACTGTCTGAATACAATTTGAATGTGACAACTGACCCCATGCCGTTTTGGGATTATCACTCCTGTCATAGAAAAATCACATTAGTTGTTCAACTGGAATTGATATTTGGATTTTTAATGCACTCCACAGCAGCCCATATTCAACTTGTGTTTATGCCGTTTTTGATTGGAATATAAACGTCAATACTGAGAACGAACAATTACGTGCCACTGTAAAAATCACAAAAACTATAATTGTAACTGACAGTACTTCACTTGGAGGCTCTCATTATTTGTATTTGAGCACACAACATCCACTACCTACATTTCTTTTTTTTTTTTTTTCAATCGCTAATACTTAAAAAGATACAAATTTTTTACAACCAGCCCCCTACTGAACAGAGGTCTGATAAATTTGATTTTACGACAAAATTGGTCCCCTCTAAAACTGGTCCTCCCGGACCAGATTTGGATTGGTCCGAGCATGCATAAATTAGGCCCTTCCCCCTCCCCCCTCCCATCACCTCAGTAGCACGTGTTGTGTCGCTAACGATTATGTGTTGTGTAAAATGAGTAAAACCATTGTGGATTCCATTGACAAAGAAGTATACTTGGTTGACGGTACTTGACAACATGACAGCTAGTACCCTACTACCCCATGTACCTGTATCTACAATACTTCAATGTACATTGTATCTACTAAAAGTACATGTACTCCATTTGAGTTAAATTTTGGACGGCAGGCAAAATTGCCAATTGAAATAGAGACCTGCAAAGATAGCCCTACTAAACGTTTGTAAACATTTGCAGACGCTCAGGATTGTGAAAGCTTAAAATCAAAAACACAACTCTCTAATTGAAAAGACAAAAATGACAGAAAGCACAGTGCTACTTGTGTTTAAACAGGGTTGCCACGGGTAACTTATATGTATAGACTTTACAAGAAAAAAAATGCAAAGGTGAAAAAACATGGCAAGTATCTTCTTGAACAGATTAAGTCAATAAACGATCTGCGCCACTGGAGGACATCTTAAGCCATACATAGCAACTGAAAGTAACACTGTCAGCAATACAGCCTCTGAAGGATTTTGAGGAAATTTCCCTATATCAGTTCTCTACAGCAACACTGCAATCAAATAATTTTTCAGAGCTTGATATCAAAAGTGCTGCACGGTTGCAGTCTTTCAATGCTGTACCTTTGTGCACAGGAAAGGATCCTCATCACGTGTTCTATATGATCAAAAGCAAATGAAACATCATCTACAGGTTATTCCAGTATTTTGCAGTTGCAAGAAATCTTGGAGCAAGCATGGCACTAAACATGCAGAACACATTCATTGCAAGCTCTGTAAAGAGTGCTACCAAAAATGCTGCGAAGATGTTAAGGCAAAAGGAAGGGTAAATTTATGGTTGTGCAAAAGATGTGTTGCTGTCAGTAGTAAACATTAAATTTGCTATCAAGCAGTTTCATTTAAATACACGTATGTGTTCAATTTCATTTACAATCTTGTTCAGTAGTTAATTTCTGAAGCAAGGTGAATAAGGGGGACCAATTTTGATAGCTGCCAGTTTTGGTCCATGCAGGGGACTACTTTTTATCAGGTGGGACCATTTTTGGTGACCAAAGGAAAGGGGACCACTTTGACTGCCAAAATTGGTCCGGGGAGGAGATCATTTTCTAAGGATACCAATTTTGCTGTGACAGTGCTTTGATATAGCTACCATATGCAGAAATCGGCGGTCACCAGGAAAGTGATGGTGTTCAAAAAGACATCCTATAGCATGTGTTCCGTTAGTACACAGGGGTATGTTATTTGCTAATGGTTCATATTTATTCACAACAAAGTTAGACTTACACCTATTTAAATGTATGAAAAATGGCTACTCTTGAATTTTATTAACTAACCACAAGTTATAATACATTTGCCACCTCATTACGTGTAGAAAGGTTGTAAGATGCAAATATCTATACCATTACATTGAAGATTTCAGTTCGGGGAAGCAAAATATACATGTAGCTTCCCATTAACGTGTACACAAAATCAACGTTTTCTGACCTAATTATTGTATTCCACTGTTTTTTTTTAATTGAATATTTACGAAAAATTGAGTTGCCACCCTTTATTAAGATTTGCAGCACATTGATACACGTTTTCATACCATTTGTTTTTTTTTTTCCATTACATAGACTTTTCTAGTTCGAGGAGCCTTTGAACAATGTTTGGTTACTGGCGCCGCCATCTTGAGCAGTATTGAATAAATGGTAGTCATAACAGAAACACGGCTGGCTACATGTATGTAAATGTACATGTAGCTTACTAAATAATTATAGTTAGGTTTATTAACTCACAAATGTTAACAAACTATTACTGGCCAGTGGCCACATCTCCGCTTGGCAGGGGCAGTATCAGTATTTTGGTAAGGGGCCGGGGTTCGAATTTTATGACCTGATTAAATTAGCCCTGGTTGAGTATGAAAACGGGGGTGGGGATGGGGGTGGGGAGGGGGAGGGAAGGGAGAGGGATTCGAAATACAAGAACTGAGACGTGATTCGCCAAAGTGGCGCTCCGATTCTAATTTTATGCCGCAAATATTGCTTCATAATCGTTCAAATTTTTCCAACCCCACTTGGGTAACATGTCACTTATGCAAGCAGTCTGCTTTGCGAACAGCTAATTATAAACGCCTGTTGAATTTTGTGACCTGTCGAAATTTGCGATCATGCCAGCTAGCGTGTACAGTCAGAGATAATATACCGGTATTAAGAGAAAGGTTGTATATTAATAAACAAGATAGAATGACTAATTAGCGCTGTTTAGATTACAGTACATGTACATGTAGTCTTAAGTCTAGAAGTTGTATATTGAGTTTATAAGACTAGAGGTAAAAAGCTAAGTCATCGTTGATTCATATCGCAGACGAAATCCACTGGGTTCGTAATAGTTAAAGTAGACAACATACTGTGTGCACACATGATTTCTGAATGTTTGGTCCATGCATACTCTATAGCACGCAGAAGTCCCAGAGCTGGTTTGACTTTTCTTCGCGTACTGTACATGTACATGTATATATGGGTAAACTGCGCATGCACTTCTAAGCATTCATTAGCAGCGGTGCAGTCATGTTATCTTGCACCGTATTGTCTTGCATAATGCACACTTAATTAATCCAGACTATGACAGCATAATTTGATCACCATCGCATGCAGGCACGGATAATGCTCATAACTAGTAAAATGAACAAGAAAAGCGTGGAAAGTGTAACTGAGTTTTCGTTACCAGGCTAGTCCTATAAAAATCGGCGTAAGCACTGAAACAGACAACTACTTTGAAAATAATGCCGCGAGTGCTACTGACAAACAGAATGACATGAGGCATATCCCACATGGCACGACACATCAAGTATTATAAATCCACTGGGTTCGAGCAAGGATTGGAATAGTTAATAATCCTTGGTTCGAGCTACTACATGTAGCTGATTCAAGTAGACAACATATTGCATGTGTGCACGCATGATTTCTGAATGTTTGGTCCATATTCTAGCATGCAGAAGTCCCTATCAGCACGCGTTGCATTATTTATTTATCAACTAACTGACTTATCGATCTATGCACATACATTGCATGCGTGGGCATACCGCAGTAGTATCATAGTGCCACACCCTCTTGGCACGCTGTATTATAAATTAATTAATTTTATTAAATCAATGTTACATGTGAACGTGAGCAAAAGTTTCGTCAGTAGACGTCATGAATTATTAAAAACATATTATACATGATATTTATAATATCTTGCGTCATCTTTTAAATACATATATGCGTAATTGAAATCAATTTATTTGTCTTGATTTTAGTAAAAGGGTGCTTAATGATAATTACATGAAAAATGCATATTATAATCAAATCGATTTTTAGAGTACATATACATGTACACTGTACATGTATATTAAACATCTTTGAAATTCAATGTGTAAAATAGTATGACCGCGTATGTATGGGCCATTTCTGGATATGCTTAATCTTTAATCTCCCAACGTCCTATGCATAGTACAAACAATTGCTTAGAATGCAAGTTAAAGCAAATTCATGATGAACAGAGAACAAACAAGAATTGATTGTATGGTCTTCAATTAAAAAAACACTGGTACATGTGTACTTCCTTGCAATTCTTCATGCATAGTCAATACTATTACAACGCATTGGATGGAAAGACGCAGTTATAGTGAAAGCAACTTCAAGTATCAACTGGTGTTGCTGGAAAGATTGGTATGACAGGTCTTTGACATTTAAGAGTTGGAAGGTACAAAATGTACACGTACAATAGGCATTTGTCAGTCACATGTTTTGGATACCATAATCTAAAAAAAAAGGGAATGAATAGACCCAGTCAATGGTGATAGCCATTTGCCAGCTAGTGATGGCAATAGTGAAGACTACAACAATTCAATTTTTGTTGACAGCAGTGGCATGTTTGCCATTAATTAGATTCCGGCACATATGATGGCTTCATTATCTGCTTTCCAGTTCTCATGCAGTTGATTCAGAAGCTGATCTAATTCCAACATATTTCTATGTTGGTTTTAACACATACATGTATATGTAAATGTACATGTATAAAATGTTATCATATAGATTTTTGCTTAAATCATTATGTTTATTGTACATCTACACTTCATGAGGATTTTTAATATTGACAATAATTTAATATCAACCCAAAAATACAAGGTACTAAAATAAATGTGGTGTGTAATTTCCACTGTTTTATAAGAAACAATTCATCCAATTAATTTGATGAGATAATAGCAAGTAATGAGGGAATTTTATTTGGATCAAATAGATAGGTACAATGCATAGGATGCAGGGCTGAAAATTAGTTTACCATGTCAGAGTAAGCTAATTACATGTATGTACAGTATCCAATTCTAATACAAAACTATAAAACCATTGCCTTCATTCGTAGACACCCTTGTAGCCTACATGTACATGTATACGTACATGTATATGCACAGTACAGTATCTGAATATGAACCTACATGTAAACATACACATAGCTTTGAACACTTCACACTCACTGCAGTTAGGAGTCTATATATGTGGACTTGCTTTTTCTGTCCATCACGCCATATTCTTGCCATAGCCTATCAGTAATATAAGTACATGTAATACAGCTAAACTTAATAATCACAGGTACATGTACATATATACACACAACACACAATCTGAACCCCATTTCCTTACTTGTAAATCGTTGGCTGGGTTCCAGTCAATGTCATAGAGTACTAGTCTTGAAGCTCCAATCAAATTTAAGCCCACTCCACCAGCCTTTGAGCTGAGAAGAAACACAACTGGTGTATAGAAAGAAAAAAAAGCAGATCGTATAAACAGAATGTTTGCTACAATTATCTAAATGTAGGCACAAATAGTTCTATTAATTCAACTTACATTCCTTACAGTATGTGCTATTAAAACGTTCCACTAGTGACTGTCTTTTTGATGTAGGTGTAGATCCATCCAGCCTTAGATACGTATATCCTCTTTCATCAAGCAATTTTTGTAACAGATCTAGGGTCTACATGTACAAGAAGGGGAAAAAAAGCATCCTAATACACATGCACATGTACATGAACATTATAGCAAAGTATTGTTTTTCTATTCCAAGCCAAACAATTCCTAATGACTTCCACCCCCTCTTGGTCACGATACTCACCTGAGTGTAGTGGGATACAATAACAATCTTTTCACCTGTTTCAGCCTGCACCAAGTGAAGCATTTTAAACAGCACTTTCAATTTCCCAGAATGCTCAATGGAACACCCTTTGAGGTCATCAGGAGAACAAGCTGCTGATACCCAAGGAAATAAATCACCCTAAATTTAAAAAGACATATAAATACACAATACATGAATATACATGTACTGTATTTGTGTGTACTTGGGTACTCAGAAGGACAATTGCCTAAGACTTGGTAGTGAGGGGAAGCACATTTAATGACTGAAGCATGAAATGCGTAATTTCATTATAGTATGAAATCTTGACAGTAGGATTTGAATTATTACTTTTGACACTATAAGAAGTTTAAAGAAAACAAATCACAAGCCATCAGCTACATCACGTACATATATGATATATGTACTGACACACACTTATTGTGAGCACTGTTGGACATAAACCTTTCCTGCAACTGTCTGCTTTACAAAATACTACAGACATCACTAAAATGATCATATTTTAGTATTAAAGCTACATGTATATGTGTACACAAAGATGTGCATGCATAGGGAGGTAATACAAAGGCACACCCTCTACTGCACCAGGTATATTCCACATGTTCATGGGACTACATAAGGACATACTACAGTGCATGCATGAAGGTATCCCGCTCCAGTTTGGTCTACATCTGCACACTGCCTTCACCTACTGATGTGTCGCTGTCAGCATTTCCATTTGTGGCTGGATGAAGGAGGCTTGGGGAATTGCAGAGCTTCTTCAGGACCCCAATCCACACCAAGTGCTGGGGACTGTCGCTGGGGCAGCTGAGACACGATTTGAGTGTGCTGGACTGAATGATATGTCCATAGAGCTTCAACTGCAGGGACGTTATCTCGCAGAACACAACATTCTCCACTGTATACAGCATGAAAGAATTGCCAGCAATCTGATTATAAGTACTCTTAACAAATCAGTCACAGAGTAGGGATGAAGGAAGGTGACAGGAGATTGGTAGCCAAATGCTAACACAGGGTGTATACATTTATGTAAATATAGTTAACTGAACAGTCAAGTAAATTTTACAGGTATTACGAACATGTAATTATTAAAGTAACATTGAGCACCACAGCATTGACCAGTTACAATATTTTGTATGCTCTGAAAAACACTGTACATGTACATGTATGCAAATGTACATGTACCAGAACATGCTTGTGTATTCCTCCTACATTGAGCCTCAGTATGCACTCAACTGCACAAATTGATATACCTTTTGCTGGTAGATATTCACGTTGCAACTCCTGTGTTCTTCGTAAGCAGAACAATGATGTCAATCTAAAGAGCTACACACAATCCATAAACAAACATATCACGACCAACACACCCAAAAGTCTGATTGGCACAACCTATCAAGCCCCAAAAGACCACAACACATTTTGTATTTTTTATAATGTAGATAAAAGATTATACAGCAGCGGGATAAATACATGTAATAATAGTGCACACATATGTATTATAATCCCACCGGTCATGTACACCAGTGTACATGTAGCTACAAATGGTAAGGTAAAGTGCTTCAGAGAGAGAGAGAGCAGCCAAACTTTAAGAGAAGGGCCCACACATTGGCTTGCACCAGAGCCTTAGTACCAAAGCTATACAGGCTGGAGACCACTTCGGACTTGGGGGTGTTGGTCCATGTGGCAAAGTGTTATGCTTTTTATTTAATTTCCTGACATCCATCGCAAATCAATAATAACACTGTACAATCAAAAGTTCTGTGCAAAATAAATTAAGAAGTAGAAAACATGCCATTAAAAAAGTGTATGGCCCACTTGATGGTTAGAATGGGAATGGATGGGATATTCTACAAGTAATTTACAAAATCCTTTCTGAGAAAGTTGGTGGTATATATGATCTGAAGGCAGTGGTCTTGTCAGAAGGAAGGAAACAAGGGATTGGCAATGATATGAAAAACGTTAGTCCTTAGCACTTTTGGTAGTAAAACATAGGAGTATTGCTTTTGCTAGCTGAACCCTTGTTTCCTTCCTTACCTTCAAATCCAATATACTACGATTTTAATTATATTACATGTATATACATAGAATTTTATAATGAATGTTATTTCTACAATACAGATATACACATTACAGAAAACTAACTACTGAGCTACACTAAACTATAATCTACTTCACTTGTGGTTCTTCCAAGCAAAGCCCTAGCACGAACATTCTCATAGAGAATGTTTTTTTTATTTATTTTTGTTAATTCTAACTAAATTAATTTTACATTATCAACCCCCAGAAGTTCCACAGTTTAGAGCTGAGGACTACACTTAGGTTTAACTCCAGCTGTTACAGAGACTAGTAACACCTTGTCACTGCCTAGCAACATCACGGTCATGTTTAGTGGTTGTTTGACCTTATATATACTGCAAATAACATTTTGCAGCTGCTTATTACATGTATAGGGAAGCCCTAAACATAAAAAATCAAAGAAAATCAAAAACCTCTCTATCAAGAAAGTGGTGGTATGTAGGATTGGTGGTGCAAAAAGCAAGGAAACAAGGTACAGTATGTTAAAGTGAGGTTTGGTAGGATCTTACAACTAAAACAGTCCTAAAATATATTCAAAATGAAGAAGCCTATTTGCAAAATGTAGGACTGTTAGTTATTGGTGCAATTGGCACTCTTTAAAACCATTCCTATCCCGAGTTATGCTCCCCTGAGAAAATGATGTCGAGGGGGAAGAAAAATAAAGACCAGGCACACGTATGTTCTCTTAAAGCACACAGCCTGGTGACTTGCACAAAACACAAACTGACAGTCTTTGCCTCAGCAACGAAGAGCTACACTATCCAATTTTCCACTCCAGTTATTAAACGTGGGTCATGTACATGTATTTTATCACAAGCATTATCATTCTACTGTACTAAGGTACATACATATACCTGTACATGTACATGTACACAAATTATATTCAAATACAGACAATACAGTAAATGTGAAATTTAAGGACAAAATTAATATCAATCTCTAAGGCAACATGAAGATCATAATATAGCCACATATACATGTACACGTACCATGTATACAGGGTATTAGGTAAATTGTTTATAAATTGACCACAAACAGTAAATTGTTGCTAAATGCAATAATAACGTGGGCTTAAATTTTGATGTAAGCAAACTACATATTAAATCAAAGAAATTATAATTAATATTTCCCCATAACACCTAATCTAATACATATCATTTTAGAGGCATCCAAAAGCTCCAACATTTTCTTGAATTTTAATAATAATAACTTGCCAAATTTATTGATAAATCTCCTAAATCAAGTAGATTGCGAAAATCAAAAAAATCAAGATTTCAATTTTGAATAACTTCTAAACGGAAGTACACCTGTAGAAAAAATTTCACAAGCATGTCTTCTTTAGCTGTTAGAACTTTTTACAACAATTACCAGTTAATTAACTGCCTGTGGTTAATTTATAAACAATTTTCCTTGATTGAGGAACACCCTGTACACAGCAGCTACAGTTGTGCAGCATGTGATATTGCCAGTACAATCAATGATGATGTAATACTACATAACATGTACAGTAAGGCATGTACCTCTTTGGCCCTATTTTCACCCACATCTTTGTCTTCAACTGTGGCTGTGGGCAAACGTGATTGTAATATTGGATCTTCGTAGACACGATGAAAAGCTGCTTGGGAGCCTAAATGAGAGAATAAAATTAAGTATAGCAATTGTGAATAAGACATTATGTTATTTAGGATATCAATTCAGTGATTAACACAGCACAAAGTGATGACGATGCTCTGGATCCTTCACTGGTCCCACCTCCCATCTCCCACCTCCCATCTCCCACCTCCCACCTCCCATCTCCCACCTCCCATCTCCCATCTCCCACCTTCCATCTCCCACCTTCCATCTCCCACCTTCCATCTCCCACCTCCCTTATTTCCAAATGACCACATGTACACATAGACGTAGGTGACACTTATGTTGGGTATCTGGATTTAAAAATAGACATACATGTACATGTAGATACATTTATTTACATCATGGAAATATGTACCACAGGCACCCATTGGAGTGATACATGTAAATGTAAATGTATCTAACACCATTTAAAAGGATCAAAAATGGTGGGCAAAAAAATACTAATTTCATGCTTCAATACATGTACACGTAATATTGTGCTGCATCACCTGTGGACTTCCTACATAATGATTTTGGTTTGGTGTTTATTTATATGTGTACATGTACAGTGTACACAATAACTGATTCCAAATGTTTGCTATGGTTCATTATTATATGGGATATAGAGTGGTACAGACAGATTGATTTTACATGCGCATGTACATGTGGATAGAAGTGTTGCTTGCAAGCTATTGCATATACATGTACATGCATACTGTAATCATGACCCAGTTTATTCAAGATTTCAAATATGTACATGTACATGGGACAGTGTCCAACATCATCAACCTTGTGGTGACAAGCAAAAGTAAAGTGTATGGCTAATTAAAAATTCAGTGTTAATTATTAATCCAGTCCAAGTTATAATGAGTAAGAATCATTTGGTAGATGAACTTTGCAGTTCACCTATCAAATGATTCTTATGCATCGCTAGATAACAATAAATAGAAAACTTGAAAAAATACTCACATGCAGGCCACGTAATAGACACACAAAATAAAATAAGATGTGCCCCATAAATGCAGAGGTGAATATGTACAAAAGCTTATGCAAATGGCAAATCTTACAAGACCAACCAATAGCATGAAACTAGGTTATTGGTGTTGTTTCATACATACTGCAGCTTTATAATCATTTGAACTGAGCAAATAGAAAATCTTATTTTTCACCTCAATAATGTCTTATCCCTTCACTTTACTACACACGAATGCACTCCAGAGTATAACAACTGACCCAGAATGCCAGGATTGCAGAAGTCCACAATGGAATAGAATTCCTGCAAGTCATTCTGAAAATACAAATGTACACCAATTAAAAACATGGCTTGTGCTGGATCAGGACGTACAATTGGTGTACAGTGATGTGCTGCTGAACATATTGTACATGCACATAACCTGAATTGGTGTTCCTGTCAATACTATTCTTCTCCGCACAGAAACACTGCCCAGAATCTGGATAGAAAAATGAAATACTCCATAGGTAGGTATTGTACATGTACATGTATCTCCAGGTGCAACACTGCGTATCAAATAGGTTAATGTGCTTACAGATGTAGTTTTGATCGCTGTATTCTTAAGTCTGTGCCCTTCATCGCACACCATTACATCAAAGCTGACTTTGCTGAGAACCTCGTGGGTCCGCAGGAACATTTCATAACTGATGATGAGAACAGGGTGCACAGAGGAGCTGACGAAGTCCTGCAACATTGTAATCAGTGTTACTTAGCAACGGCTTAAAATGTTTGTACTGTGTGTGCATGCGTGATTGTGAGGTCTGCCATACAGCCAAACCCTTCTACTTCACAACTCTACTTTCACAACACACACATGTACATGTACACAGTTTCAACATCATATAACCATCACTTAGCACTGCTGTATAAATATGGGAATTTAAAAAACTTGCGCAACTCTACAAAAGATGTCTATTGTCCCTTTCCATGGACACACATCTCATATGACACTTTAATAGCCTGTGCCCCAGCAAGAGTGAATTCCAGACATGGTATAAGCCAACCAAGGTCACCACCAGCCAATAGGACAAACAACTTAATAAAACACATATATACACAGCAATAATATGTGCACATGAAAACCTAACTAGATGGTCACCACAAACTGGTCGGTGCCCCACCATAATGATTTAGTAATATGCAAAAAAGAAAAAAAAAAGGTTGTGCTTTTAATTAGTAACATTTTGCTGACCACCCCACATGTACGTATGGCAAGGGTGATTTGAAGCACCAAAATCAATCCATCTAGTTAACTATGCCATTGGATCATGGTTTTAGAAAGACTTCTACAGTATCTGTGGCTTACCTCCACCTTTCTGTCAGAGGATACTGCATATATGTTGAGTCTCTCGCTGCCCAACCACTTGTGGAATTCTCTTTCCCAGTTCTGCAGAATGAACATGCAGATCACAGCTACAGGTACATGTAACACCAGCTGATGAGGGGGTACATGTAACACCAGCTGATAAGGGGTACATGTAACACCAGCTGATAAGGGGTACATGTAGCACCAGCTGATAAGGGGGTACGTGTAACACCAGCTGATAAGGGGGTACGTGTAACACCAGCTGATAAGGGGGTACATGTAACACCAGCTGATAAGGGGTACATGTAGCACCAGCTGATAAGGGGGTACAAGTAACATGTAGCTGCATGTTGATATGATAAGGCAGTACCATGTCATTACTCACATACACTGTACATGTAGCAGTATAGTACCTGAACAAGGCTTCCAGGAGTGATGACTAGCGCCCTCTTAATGACAGGCTTTCCACCATAAGGGCCTTGCTTGTAAAGCGTCCTTCAGCACAGCATGGGCACACACATGTAAGATGCACATACACTGTAGTACTCACAAGCATGTAAAAAAACAGGATTGTTTACATATACATGTACATGTACATGTACACACGCAAACACACATACTTGTACATTTACACACACATACATGTACATGATGTACATGTACACACACATATACACACACACAACATAATGGCACGTCTGTAAACATGCACATCAATGTTGCAGGAATTTTCATTCACTGCATGTACCTAGACAAACACTTCCACACTTACCACAAAGCCGTTATGCACTGTAAGGTCTTCCCCAGACCCATTTCATCCCTACAGAGGACCAATACAGTGGTGCACAGTACACAACTTGTGCCTCCCTCCAAGTGCTCACGCTAGAATTGCACCATGTCCTTGAAAGTCCCTCATTCCCAAGATGCACTCATACAGAAAGGTCACCCCTTCCCTCTGGTGTGGCTTCAGCAGGTGGGCCAGTCGAGGATCCACCACCACATCAAGGACAGGCAGACCACTGCTGTTGTACTCCATCTTGTCCATAGAGGGCCAACAGACGAGCAATAGGGGGCAGGGCATCAACCCCAGCCCTTTTGTACATGAGCAATAGGGGGGGCATTTAAACACGGGCATGTACCTGGTGCTTTTGTGAAGGCCTTGGCATCACTAATGCATCTGGAGCTGCAGCATCATATAGTGGCTTTGCTCTCTGTTAGGAAGAGGTACAAGCAAGCACACATGAAATGAACCATGGGATAAACCACAAGAACATGACAAAATGGTGTGTACATGTACATGTGCAGTACATCTGTCCACACACACCAATGTGCACACAACAGTCCCTCGTACACATACATGCACTGTACATATTGAGAGGTAAAAAAAATTGTGGAGTGGATGCCACAGAAATGGAATGGCTTACACATTCCATACTCCTCTTAGCAAATGATGACACCTTTGGCTGTGGTCTTGAATGAAAAGCTGTACCTGTAGGTCAGGTAAATTTAATTCAGAGCACGTGCAAGGTACATGTATGGTACACACAGATAGCATCAAGCATTGCTAGCTCTGTCACCATCAACACACCTGACGACTCTGGTGCACTAGCTGTCATTAAGAAGCACCTGCCAGTTGTCCAGTCCTCAAGGCTGATACTGGTGATCACCTAATTATACAGACAACAGGACAACATTGAAAGCATCATGACAGAATGATAATGCACCATCCATTGATGATTTTTTTCTTTCAAAAACCACTTCCTATACATGTACATGTATGCAAAATATAGAATATATTACATGTACGAAACAACTCCTAAAATACATGTATCTTAACTATGATCTATCCTTGCAGCAAACTTTAAATGTTATAATCACAAATTGATTATTTTAAGTGCCACTCCAAAATGTGACAACTGCAGCTTGTAATAAAAGCCCAAACGTACATGTACATGTAATACAAGCCCACACATACATGTAATACTAACTACATTGTGACTGATTGATTGATTGATTGATTGATTGATTGATTGATTGATTGGTTGATTGATTGATTGATTGATTGATCGATCGATTGATCGATTGTTTATCAAGGCATAGATACATGTATACATTAAGAAAAGGCAAGTAATGGCTTAAGCAGTGCTGCTTATTTAAATGAATAAAGTTGAATTGACACATTTAAGTGCTAAAGGGTATGTTAAACCATCAAGATGACATCTCATGCCATGAATCTAAGTAAAAAGAAGGGGGCATCATTCAGAATGACTGCTAGCTGAACTTGACCTTAGGAGCAGTGTGAAACTTAGTGCCCAAAGTATGGGGGGATGGAGGGAGAGGGCCAAAGTATGGGGGGGATGGAGGGAGAGGGCCAAAGTATGGGGGGATGGAGGGAGAGGGCCAAAGTATGGGGGGATGGAGGGAGAGGGCCAAAGTATGGGGGGATGGAGGGAGAGGGCCAAAGTATGGGGGGATGGAGGGAGAGGGCTACAGTATGGGGGGATGGAGGGAGAGGGCCAAAGTATGGGGGGGATGGAGGGAGAGGGCCACAGTATGGGGGGATGGAGGGAGAGGGCCAAAGTATGGGGGGGATGGAGGGAGAGGGCCAAAGTATGGGGGGGATGGAGGGAGAGGGCCAAAGTATGGGGGGATGGAGGGAGAGGGCTACAGTATGGGGGGATGGAGGGAGAGGGCTACAGTATGGGGGGATGGAGGGAGAGGGCCAAAGTATGGGGGGGATGGAGGGAGAGGGCCAAAGTATGGGGGGGATGGAGGGAGAGGGCCAAAGTATGGGGGGATGGAGGGAGAGGGCTACAGTATGGGGGGATGGAGGGAGAGGGCCACAGTATGGGGGGATGGAGGGAGAGGGCCACAGTATGGGGGGATGGAGGGAGAGGGCCAAAGTATGGGGGGGATGGAGGGAGAGGGCCAAAGTATGGGGGGGATGGAGGGAGAGGGCCAAAGCATAATAATCACTTTGTAAACCGCAAGGGAAAATGTTTAGAACCATACCTCAGTACATATACATGAACGTGAAATGGGAAAATTAATTTAATCAGTGGAGCAAAAAAAAAACACTTTCTTTGTCAGCCTGGAACCCTCTTGAGAGCACAGCCTTCAATGTGATGGAGTTACAGGGGTGACCTATGCTTCCAACCATTAGTCCTTGCATTTTACAAAGTAAATATTATGAGGCACTACCGGCGACGAAGAGACTTCAGCTGAGAATAGAAATTCCTAGCATTTTGATGCACTGTAATTGGGATCCTACATGGCAAATTTTAAAGTGTTGGTACATTTATAAAACTCTTTCCCCTTCCCCAACCCAGATCTTTCTCTACACAGCAGTAATTGATGCTTGCAAGAGGCTCACAATATATACAAGAACAATGTACTCACTTCGATTTCTTTTCCACCAATCAACAGTGAGCTTCCTTCCTGAAGGTCATTCAATTCTCCCATCTTGTATCCAGTGCCCTTTGCTATACTGTACCCAAAAAGGGCAACAAAACATACATGTGTACTTATTACAACATGCAAATCATATTTGAATTAATTGGACACACATCCAAACCATACATGCAATCCACAAACTAACACACATAAACACACACACACACACACACACACACACACAAACACACACACACACACACATAAACAAACAAACACACACAAACACATACACATACATACCACACACACACAAACACACACACACACACCACACACACACACACACACACACACACACACACACACACACACACACACACATACACACAAGAAACAAATACATACTCTTTCCCTTCCAGGTCCTTCAAAGTAGCAGCCTTGCCAACTGTAATCAGTACACCTTACATGGACAAAAATACATTAGTTACCATACATGTTCACCTGAAGAGAAATACATGTACATGTACATGTATACACAGCTAACAGGCAGTTTTATTAGTTTTATGCTATAGTTGGATCTAGTCATTTCTTTGATATTTACCAGATAGGATAATGGCGCCTATGGGTACATGTACACACACACACATATGCACATACATCATTCTGAAAACTGCTGATGTGTATAGATCCACGCCACAATATTACATCAGAGCCACACAAACTTGTAATATTCTCTCTAAGGGTGGGTCCACAGTGAAAATATACATGCATGTAGCTCACACCACTAGTACATGTATAATGGAGGTGATTTTTTCTTTATCCATTAGTCCCTTAGGCATTCTCAGCAGAAATTACATTTTCCTAATTCCTCTTACTGATTCTAACTAAACAATATAAATTACAGTTACAGTCACATTCATAATGTTACTGGTGGTATCACAAATATAAGACATCCACTTCATTTGGAACGAACGTTTTGCAATTGTTATGTCCTTGTAGCCCAGTGTTTTAAAATACTTTGCTAATGAGCTTTAACCCTTTCCAACCCCTTGGCCTATTGCAGTAGAACCTCAGCATAACAGTCACACCCTCGGGACCAAGTCTGTTGGCTGTTACAGAGAGGTGACCCTGATGATGAGGTTCATGTCTCATTGCTGAGATTTGTACTGTCAATAATAACTAACACAAGAGTATACAAAGTGATCCTTTTAGAACTCATACCGGCCTAAACTAACAACTGTGTTGAGTGTTTATGTTTAGTACTTGTAGGTTCTAAAAAAAATTTAAACATGCTCTTAGTCTCTGTAAATAAATGGTGTTGGTGAAACGTGTGAGTGTATATGCATCCTTATCCTGTAGCAGGACATGGTGTCATCACCATGTCCTGGTGTCACTCAGGACTGTACTCTATGGCTAGTGCATTATACAAAGATCCTACTGTAAATGGAATCCTAAGTGACCATGCATATCTTGATGTACATATTCCTGATATCTCCTTTGTCCTCAGTAAGACTAGGAATGCTAGGTACTGTGAAATAACTGGTGCAGATTGGAACATCTCTGTACATATACGGACGCCAAGTTTAGCTAAACAGGCTTCAGAAGCTCCAGCCATACAGCTTCTATTTCTACACAAGCTTGTGATTTGATTAAAAACTTGAGAAACAAAAAATCAGATCAAGTGCTACACTGTACCTGCATCCATCATAGGAAAACTAATAGTGCATACATACATGTACTACATATAGTACTAACCTGCAACCAGGGTTGGTGTGCCCACACAATCAACACCATTACTTACCATCTCCCTCCCATGTCTTGTGCTGTAAGTAGACAATGATTACAAGTAAGTCACATATTCCTAATATACCAAGTGTACTTGTGAAGGCTAACATACTTAACTGTTATGGAAATCAAATAGTTACCAAGCAATGATATGTGTCATACACGTATAAAAAAATTCCTTTCAACATAAAACATAATACGAGCACTTTACATCAAGGTACACTATCACCTAGAAATCATCATCACAGGATTGACTGGATCAGGGATATGCAACTGTGAAGTATACATTCCGATGTCATTGATACAAAATTGCAAGCTCATAGCCACGCATGCGTCAATTGCACAACAGAACTTACATTTATCTTTTGCTACATGGGAACTACAATGCCATGCAAGGCATGAGCACACAGCTGTTACATGCCAGACTAATGAAATGTAGCAACACCTAGTGCCAGGCAGATTACACACCATTTTTAAAAACATAAATGTAAAAGCAAATAAAATTAAATTTAAGAAAACCCAAAAGTTCAAATCACATCAGCACACATTGTGTGCCATTTGCAATGATGGTGTCCCAACAAAACACATGAAGCCACGCAAAACAAAGCCTCTCATTACCTTTTTCTTGGATGCCTTGGTCCTGCAATGAAGGTAAATTTTGATAATAAATTGTACACTAACACATGGCTGGCTACTCACCACATGACACTATAGTAACGTTCCTTAGCAACTGTGCAACAACAGACAAATATGAATTCAATGCATTCAAAGGTGGGTTACTGGCCATGTTCTGGTTTATGGTCATGCTCCATGGTCCCATTCTGCGGTACTGCATTCTCCATTTCCTCCACTTGTGTGTGTGACTTGGTTGCAACAGTAGGTGACAGAGGGGTTAAATCTTTTTCCATCTTAGCAGATACATGTGTGTCTACTGCATGCTGTATAAGTATAGGAGAATGGTTAAAGCTGGTGTAAAAGATTGGCACGTATTGATAACAAATAAAGCGAAGAGACAAATAAAGCGATAAACTTCTACATGATATACTACAAGATTATATACTACTACAGCGCAATCGGATAGAATGCCAAATGTTTAACTCTAATAAGTGAGAATCCGTGTATGGTTGTTACACATACAAGTGGCTGGCTTTTACATTCTGATCCCAGAAACGGAGGCTGAAAGCGCGGCTTCTTTGCCGCCTGCTGAACAGAAGGAGCAAGGGAGCGACGCATCGGCAGTTCAGCAGCTGGAACTAGTTCTAAATATATGAAAATTAATTGCCACACTTACGGTAACACGTAATTATTACATGCTTTGGCGCGAGCCATATTTTGAAAATCTGCACATGACATGTAACAGTATCGTAGTACATATACATGGGGGGGTTGATGTAATATGTGGGCCAGGGAATGATATGGGGTAGCCAACTACATTGGTGTGTTTGAAATGACGTGTGTGTGTGTGTGTGGGGGGGGGGGGGGGGGGGGGGAGCACCACCCTGATACAACCACAAATACATTTGCATATTGTAGGCATCCACACTTTGCCATAACATGGTAGAAAGCACAAACATATATAACGCACACACATCAAATACAAGAGATTGTCATAAATAATATTCATTCATCATGTAAATAGCACACACAAAACTGAGAACTGTCAATGAGCGCAATGGAAGTTCCAGCAGGATGCCATACAAGAGTCTCCGCAACAGCTCCCGAGCTACGCGGTACACTGATGCTCACACATCCTGCAGAGGACCACATGTAGAGCTTGTCACCACGTGAGCAGATAGCCAGCCTGCCATGGACAGGGTCCCAGCAAATGGCACCCACTGGTTGGAGCTGTACCAGCACAGCACACAGGTGAAAAGTGGGAACGATCCATATCCACACAGCAGTGGGCATGTTCTCATTAACAGTAGCCAAGTATCTGCCATCGGGACTGAATGCAAGTGTACCCACTCCACACTTCACTACAGGCTTTTCGGGTTCCACTGGAAGTGTTGGTACTTGAAATGATGATGTCACTACTTGATACTTGCTGGGAGCAGAGCTGTGGGTCACTGCAGCTTGGCCATCCGGTGCTTCTGTGTAGACAGCTATCCCAGCTGGTATTGTCTGGGGATGTTCACACTGTGTGAGCACTTTCCATGAGACAGCATTTAGAATGACACAGACTTGATCGCATCGGCCTATTGCTACAAATTGGTTGCTAGGTGACCAAGCCGAGCTCCTTATTCCGAGGTTGCACTCAGAAGCCACATAGGTTGCAAGGTGATGGCCATCGGCAGAATACAGTAGTGCTTTGTGGTAAAAGAGACTATCCCAAAGGCAAATGACTCTCCCGTCCGGAGATAAGGATAATCCAGCCAGGTCGTGTGTATCTACCACAAACCGCTTGCACAACTTCCACACCAAACAGTCAAATATACAGATGTAGTCCTTGACATCCACACGTTCAGGAAGGACAAGCAGGTTGCCAGCATTGGTAAATGCAAAGTCCACTCCAGGCTTAGGATTCTTAATGTAAAGTACAGACTTCGTAACCAATGACCAGACAGAGATTCTTATGTGGAAATTCGATGTGGTTAAAATGTGTCGACTGTCAGGTGACCAGCAGCAAGCCAACAATCCTATGGAGCCCTCATCAATTTTGCATGTCCAATCTGTATTTGCGATTAGCCATATCTGTGATCCAAAAGCAACTTGGATAAGTACACTGCCAGTCTGTCTAGAGTACATCGCGACTGTGCAAAGGTACATGTACAATTACTTGCAAACACCATAATATAGTGATTCATCAACATAGATATGTGGAGATGCATTTTTGTGTACAATGTATGGTATACAGCATACCTGCACAACACTGCGTTGAAACATACCACACATCACGAGCAAAGAATCCGGTGACCACTGCACGGTGTCTATTGCATCCACGCATGTATGCACAGACAAGAGGCTGAGGGTGGATGCGTCCCGTATAGCCAGCCTGTGTTGCGAACAGCTGGCAACATAGCGCCCACTTGGAGAAAAACGCACAAGTTTCTTCGTTTGTTGAAACGCTTCCGAAAAGTTCATTAAAGGTGGAGCCTGAATAACTGAACAAAGAGAGCATTTACCAAACGAGCCCCATCTCCCGCCCCATAAAAACCCAACCCCCCCTTTAGAGATGGTCACGTATAACTCACTGTTGCATTCAAATCATAAATTTAACTGGGTGTGTTTCCCGGGCGAATTACTACTCACGTGCTAAGCGGTCAAAAAATTAATTATAATATACAGCTGAACGTTGATGGAATAAGCAATCTGCAATAAGGGCTCACATTTCTTACTGGTCTTCCTTTAAAATCGATTTCCATTAGGTTTATCCTTGGGATTTTTTCTATCAAACGTTCAAAATGTAGTACGGTAGGTCAACAGAGAATATGTTTAATGAAATGTTGATACATGCATGTGTACGGGTAGATAAACCAACTTGAACCTTTTCACTGGCAACTTTCAAAATCTTCTTCTTGTTCAGAGATAGCACAAGGAGTAGATCTGAGAATCAACACTGCCTCACTATTTCGTTTTCTAAAACTACATGTTAATATTAGGTCACGCCAGAGATAATTGAGTTTTGCTCAACTCTATAATTTATCTCTGGTCACGCGTTTCCCGATCAGATGATTCGTGTTTCGTGAATAAGGTTATTTTGGTTATGGCAGAACAAGCACAACAATACTCTTCCATCTCCTCTTTACAACATGCAGGCGGTCTTAAATTGCTCAGTTCACTTCGTCTGAAGTCAGGTGATCATGTTCTTGACTTGGGATGTGGGACCGGTAACGTGACACACATCGCCGCGCAGCGGGTAGCGCCCAATGGCAAGGTGGTCGGTTTAGATCCCGATCACGAAAGGATACTGTCGGCACGGACGAAGTACAGCCATGTGGAAAATCTTGTCTTTGTTGAAGGTAGGGCTAACGATCTGCCTGAAGGACCGTACGATGTTGTTTTCAGTAATTATGTCCTTCACTGGATAGAAGATAAGAAAATCGTTTTTGAAAGCGTGTATCGCAACTTGAAGGCAGAAGGACTATTTGGAATTACTGCACTGCTAGGCTCATCTGCTATTCTGCTTCAATTACGCCAACTAATGGATCCCGCACATTCCAATGCCCTCAGAGATATGGTTTTTTACGTGTCTTGTGAGTGTTACGAACAACTTGCTCTTTCTGCTGGATTTTCGATCGAAAAATCCGTTGTACATCGAAATGTATATTCCTTCCCCAATACAGAGTCTCTGTACAAATGGTACAGTGCTTCAACTCATGGAAAGTTCAAGCCAGAGTTAATTGAAAGACTTGCATTGGAAGAATTTGAAAAACAGTTTGCAAACAAACCTGTGGAGCTCGATTTCTCATCCGGAGTAGTTACCATGATTTTGTCCAAAAAGTATTCTCAGACCACTGACGTGTAGTACTAATCTTTGCATTATTTTTTCATTATCATTTTTCAACAACAGCAATACAAGCATATACTCAGAAAACACAGTAGCAGTATATTTGTTAAATATTAAACAACACCTAGGAGCTGCATGTAGGCCTACAGTTCAACTCTAAACATGCACTATTAATTAAGATTAACCTGGAACACATCTTCTAGACAGGATTTGCCCTAGCTACCGACCTCATTAAAGAGACATTCAACTACCCATAAATCTCTGACATAACCTTAGCCTTTGGACAGCGCAGGGAGATTGAGAGAATGCAGGCTAGCCTTGAGAAGGTGTTCTGGGCCTCTTTGCCCCAGTTCCCATAAGATTCCACTGCAAGAGGAACACATACCCACCCTCAGATAGGTAAGCATGATGACAGAACTCTGCAAAGATGTTTCGCAGGCGATTGTGTCTGATGACCATGTCCTGCATGACACTGGACGATGTCCAAGAGGATCCAAAGTGATATCAGGGCAGAATGGGCACATGATCCTATTGAAGAGATCAACCTATAGCCACCACATTACTGCAATTTGGAACTTGGCTGGATCAAGATGCAAGCCACCTGAAGCACTAGATATACACTTTCATTGGACAATTTTTGGATTAGTGGTAGAATTCCAATGCCATAAATAGCCATTGCCAATGGTTCACCCTGTGTAGTGTCTTCGTCCGAATATAAAGTCTCACCATCAACATACATGTAAAGATGTTGTTATGGTACGTTCGTACTGTAGGCCTTCACCCGCAACCAAATTTGTTTCAGACCTCTATCAGATGGTGGTTGGGTAGCTACACAGCAACTCCTGAGGGTAATTCTCCTCTTTGTCCTGACAAAGCATTGGACAAATTAGGTCATCACTGTAGAGGTGATGTAACAAACTGGTAGGTTGTTTAACTGAACATAATCTAGTCTGACCGAAAGTTGTCTCTGAGAAGCAGTACGATCCACAAAACCACTAGCAGAGACAGCATCAGAAGGCAACACAAATGTGTTGACAATAATTAGCCTGCCATAAATGTCCAAAAAAACTGTAGGCTTGGGGGAATCTCCCTGTTTGCGTGTTATAATTAGGCGTGGTGTCCTAAGGCCGGGATCCAGAAGTTTGTGTGGACACAATGCACATGCAGGTAGAGCCACAGGAAGTATCCAGGCCTAGCCACCACTGAATGGCTATTTAGATTATCTGGACTCACGTAAAAGTACATGCACACGTAATTTTGCCAACAATTATTCATTAGCGGTACATGCATGAGGTCCTTGTTTACAAGCAACAATTGTGATGTTGCATATGATTATTACTACTTGCTAATCACATTGCAGCTTTTAAATGCAAGAGAAAGCGGCAATTAAGTTCCTGCTAAAAAATAAAAAAATGAAAATGAAAAGAACTTTGTGTTTTCTAAGTCCTAGTTACGGCCCGCTGTGCACATGTGAAGTAATTGGGTCTGGGGATGAGAGCATATTAGTAAACAGAATACAAATGGCATATGGAGGTGGATTATACTAAGGTGGCAGCTTGGAGTGTACAGAACAGTTGATTTATTTTTTGGCCATCAACAGGTTCTGTAATAATTAAATCCCAATTAATGCCCACTAACGTTTGTGAGCACAGAAAGGACGACGTGCATGGAATATGAGGAGTATAAATCCGTAGAGTGCTACAGAGGCCGCGAATTCGGCGTCTCTTCTGTTGTGTTTGATTACCAAGAAGAGCTCCTGTGGGCGTCAACTCACGGTGTAAGTCCATTGGTTCGAATTAATGCACATATCTAGCCATAACATTATCGATCACAGGGCCATGTCACCTCCTTTTGGGGAACAGATATAAACAAGTACACGGCCTTTCAGGCACATAACGCGAGTGTTAGGCAGCTTCAACCTACTCTTCATGGCGTCATTACTATCACCGATAGGGAGCTGCGCTATACTACCAGAACCGGACTCTGCATGCTCCAGTTGAAGTATGTCGGGGGGTTTTAAGTGCATTTTACGTGTGTGTGTGTGTGTGTGTGTGTGTGTGCGTGTGTGTGTGTGTGTGTGTGTGTGTGTGTGTGTGTGTGTGTGTGTGAAAGCAGTATATTATTCACGTGAAGTGCGTTGTTTTAGGTGTGCGTGTGCATTATATACACACGTAAGCTAGGGAATGATATTAGCACACTCCACTTGGAGTTGAGTTATTCAGAATGATTTTAAACCTCACTAGAAGTTGAATTCATTGTGGTAACACTTTTACACTGTGCACAGGAATGCTTGTGGAATTTGGTAGGTACATGTATGTAGGTACATGTATGTAGGTAGGTAGGCAGGGTAACAATGGTAACATGCTGGGAGGCATTGCTCACCAGTGGTATGCATTAACTGGTTTGGGATTCTGCAGATTGTTGTGCACACAGGAGGTTATTTTTATTCACAGAAGAGTAGATGTACATGATCTGGGAAAGTGACCCTTGTGCCTTTGGCAACATAGCTTCTTGCTC
This sequence comes from Spongilla lacustris, assembly GCA_949361645.1. Lineage (NCBI taxonomy): Eukaryota > Metazoa > Porifera > Demospongiae > Spongillida > Spongillidae > Spongilla > Spongilla lacustris. The sequence continues at coordinate 4,068,027 of OX442432.1, read as the reverse complement.
TTCTTGTTATTAAAGTGCTTTGTCGATGTTTTCCTTTTATTTGTACAATCTGTGGAAATTATAAGACATTATTTTGCTCAGTTCTGATATTTTCAAAAACCTTTTAAAAATATAGTTTTGTGTCTGTATTTAGATTATACAGTTTTGTGTCATGTAGATTATACAGTTACATTTGAATTATGCAGCAGCTCTATGGAAGAAAACGTTGCAGTAGGCTAGTTCTATAAACTGTTGCAGTGTTGTTGTACTGTTTGCCTCTCCGCCCCCCAAATGTTTTTGTTCCAATCGTTTTCTCTCACTGCAGCAATGTTCCCGTTCTGGAGGAGATGCAGGCATTGCTCTACCATGGGGAGAATGCACTGCTTATTGGTTGCCAGAACAAGAAACTGATATCTCTTGACCTTACTTTTGGCCGCATTGTTGGAGAGGTACATATACTGTAAACACTAGTGACTTTGTCTTTAAGCACTGCAAACCGTATACATGTATCTTGTAGATTGATTGTAAGCTGAGCGTGTAGAAATCTTGATTTCTATGGTACAACTTTATGTTAATGCTGCTACATCTTTTATGATTGTATTTCCCGGTGCAGTTATATAAAATTCGATCTTATTTTCAGAGTATGACGAGATCAGGCATTTGCCTTCTCAAAGCCTCAGATCAATATGTCTGTACTGGTGATGCAGGAGGTCATGTAAGGAAGGCTTACGTGTAATGTGTGTGCACATCCTTTGGTGTTGTTGTTGTCTCCTTGTGACCTTTGAGCTTTCAGTCAAATGTATTCAGCTGGCAGTTGTACCTTTATTTTAAAATCTATTTAAGTTTACAAAAAACAGTTTTTGATTTTGTGTCATGGAGAGGTTACAATCCTTACCTACATGTACATGCACATGTATGTACATGTATGTGTACATGTGCATGTACATTTACATGTACACATACATGCATGTACATTTACATGTACATGTACACATGTATACATGCATGTACATTTACAGCTGTACATGTACATGTACACATGTATACATGCATGTACATGTACAACACATACATGTATGCATACCATATGTACATGTGCATACATCTATACACAGTACAGTACTGTACGTTACAGCTGCATACATGTGGGTGTGTATTATTATTGTGCACTGTGTTCCCATGTGTTCCCAGGTAAGCCTGCTGGACCCTGCATCTCTGAAGCTTGTGCACTCGTACTCGGCACACCCTGCTGGTCTCTGTGACATGGAGGTTGTGGGACACTACGTTGTGACTTGTGGCCTTAGTCAGCAGTATGTTGGTGTCTGTGTGTCTGGTGTGGACTGGGGTTGTTTGTTCTGTGACTTGTAGGAGTGTTGATGTGTTTTTATCCAGCGGGTTGCATCACATTGGATGTACAACAATGTACTTGTATGTGAGCTCTCGAATGGTTCTGGGTCCCCAGTCCACCTTTACTGTACAGATGTGCACGCATGTGTGTATACAGGTGTGCATGTGTGTACAGGTGTGCATGTGTGTACATGTGTGCATGTGTGTACATGTGTGCATGTGTGTACAGGTGTGCATGTGTGTACAGGTGTGCACGTGTGTACAGGTGTTCATATGTGTACAGATGTGCATGTGTGTACAGGTGTGCATGTGTGTACAGATGTATGTGTGTGTATAGGATACAGGTGTGCGTATGTGTGTGTACAGATACATGTATGCATGTGCATGTGTGTACAGATATGCATGTGCATGTGTGTATACAGATATGCATGTGCATGTGTGTATACAGATATGCATGTGCATGTGTGTGCAGATATGCATGTGCATGTGTGTGCAGATGTGCATGTGTGTGCAGATATGCATGTGCATGTGTGTACAGATATGCATGTGCATGTGTGTATACAGATATGCATGTGCATGTGTGTACAGATGTGCATGTGCATGTGTGTACAGATATGCATGTGCATGTGTGTACAGATATGCATGTGCATGTGTGTATACAGATATGCATGTGCATGTGTGTACAGATATGCATGTGCATGTGTGTATACAGATATGCATGTGCATGTGTGTATACAGATATGCATGTGCATGTGTGTGCAGATGTGCATGTGCATGTGTGTACAGATATGCATGTGCATGTGTGTACAGATGTGCATGTGCATGTGTGTACAGATGTGCATGTGCATGTGTGTACAGATGTGCATGTGCATGTGTGTACAGATATGCATGTGCATGTGTGTACAGATGTGCATGTGCATGTGTGTACAGATGTGCATGTGCATGTGTGTACAGATATGCATGTGCATGTGTGTACAGATGTGCATGTGCATGTGTGTACAGATATGCATGTGCATGTGTGTACAGATGTGCATGTGCATGTGTGTACAGATACATGTATGCATGTGCATGTGTGTACAGATATGCATGTGCATGTGTGTACAGATATGCATGTGCATGTGTGTACAGATATGCATGTGCATGTGTGTACAGATATGCATGTGCATGTGTGTACAGATATGCATGTGCATGTGTGTACAGATGTGCATGTGCATGTGTGTACAGATATGCATGTGCATCTGCCCCTATCATTCATTTCCTACTCCATTTTATCTCCAGAATTGTGAATGGATATTTTTATCCCCCTAAATGTAGGTTTGGGCAGTTGTGTGTGGAGGATCACATCCAAGTGTTTGACCTGAGGGCCAACAGACTGCTGGTCCCTTCAGCTGTTGGCTGCAGCATCCACCCCATGCTGCTGAAAGGTCTGACAGCATTTGGTCCAGAGGTAGTGGCTGTGTCCGAGTCAGGGGAGTTCCAGATAGTGAACCTTCGGGGGCTGGTCACGCCCTCCACCATGTGTGTGCATCACGTTGAGGTGGATGAAGCCGTGGTGTGTGCCTTGGATGTCTCACCATCACAGCAGTGCCTGGCCTTTGGAGACTCTGCTGGTAATGGGTGGTGTTGGTCGGTGTGCTGGGGGTTTATTAGTCAGGGGTCCTTAAGGAATGTGTGTTTTTGGATGGTGTATTAGTGTTTTGGGTGCTTAAGGAATGTATGTGTTGTTGGATGATGTATTAGTGTTTCTTTGCTGTTTCAGGTGTTGTGCACCTGTGGAAAGCTGAGGAGGATGCAGTGCTCAATCACAACGCTTTGCCTTCACTCTTTGCTGATGGTGTAAGTTAGTGTACATGTACATGTAATTGTAGTGAATTTTGGTTGCTTACCAAAAGTATTGGTACAATGGTTCTTCAAATTTAGATCTTGGATGGTTTGGATAAATTTTAGTGTGTGTACTGGTTAGAAGAATGATTTAACAATGGTGTACTGATTTGAAACACACACTTGTATTTATCAATGCTTGTAATTTTTTATGTCTATTGTACAGTGTATAAACATGTGGGTACAGTTGTGTTGTAATAAAATGCATTCCTACTCAATCTGCAACCATTGCAGCCAGCCGCTTGTTCCGCGTTAGCATACTAGCATCATGCAACTGTATGGGTGGCAATCATAGTTATTGTACACATATACATGTAGAGATGTACAAGTATTTATCCAAATGTACATGTACCTGTGTATGAACTGTTTCTAGTGCTCATGTGCACTTTCTGGCATGACAGGCAATGATTTCCCTCCTGGGTTTTAATATGGTTGGGGCCATTTAATTCTAGATCACTTCAAAGGTGTCAGTATCTTGAAGTCAGAGATGTGCACATCTCAGTAGGTGCCCTTTCTCATGCCAAGGCAAATGATATGGTTTATGCAAAGAGGTTTTTGTTATAATGCACTTGGAAGGATAGTCTTAGTGTCAAATGAAGTGTCTATATTAATTGGGACAGTTTCCGAGAAAATGATAATTCGCATATATGTAAAAAAATGTTATAAAAATCCTTTGCGTTTGGATCATTATAACTTCCCAACTGCAAACGCTATCGACTTCCTAGTTAAAATACTTCATACCACACCATTTCTGTATGGTAAAGTTCATTTAGGGGTCTTGCACTTGCTCCATGGTAGTATTGCAACGTCCGATATCCCACCGGGTTCAAACTCGCCATAACTTTTGGTAGGAGTAATCAAATTGCTTCAAATACGGTTTGGAGATAGTGAGGTCCCTTAGCTATTGGATTGTTCTGTTCGTTAATTTTTATGCCATCCATTACGGAGATACAGTTGAACAAACTACGTGCACATTTTCGCGCCCGATTCGTGCCAATGATTTGGGCAAATTGCGTTCTGCTCTATGTATGGGGAGGCGGGGATTATAGCATTGGCGTGAATCAAGCGGGAAAACATATACGTAGTTTGTTCAACTGTACATGTATCTCCGTAACGGATGGCATAAAAATTAATGAACAGAACAATCCAATAGCTAAGGGACCTCTTTATCTACAAACCGAATTTGGAGCGATTTGATTACTCCTACCGAAAGTTATAGCAAGTTTGAACCCGGTGGGGTATCAGACGTTGCAATACTGGCATGGAGCAAGTGCAAGACCCCTAAATGTATTTTACCATATGTAGACAAATGGTGTGGTATGAAGTATTTAAAATAGGAAGTTGATAGCTTTAACCGTTGGGAAGTTATAATGATCCAAACACAAAGGATTTTTATAATATATGCGAAGTATCATTTTCTCGGAAACTGTCTCAATTATTATACATGCTTATCACTTGATATTGATATTTGCTGAACTATTACATTTGTTCAGACCTGATTACATGGGTCTGCCAAATTCCACCCAAAATCATCCATGCCTGCAGTATGTTAGATGCTTTGCAACATGTCCATCTTGTTTGGGTATAAATTGGTTTCAGGGAGAATTTGGAGGATTGACGTCCTGAGCTTTGTACACTGTACCCAATTCTTATGCCTTTGTTATAGCAACCTTCTCAGCTACATGCCGAGCGTTTTTCCTTGGACTAAACCTACATGTACATGTACACTCTGTGTTCCCTTTGGCCAAGGAAGGTAAAATGAAAAGCATGTGAAAGGTTGTCTTTTTTAGAAATGACAACATGACTGCAGATTTTTGACCTTTGAGGTGATGTGGTATTTAATGACCACCCAACACATAAACACATTTGGGAGGAAAAGTGGGAGGTGCTTATTCTGAATAGTGCATACACTTATCTCATCTATAGGTGTACATGTATTTGTTACAGTATGCTTACTCCTTTAATTTGTTTTTCAGGTGGAATCAGTACCATACCTAAGCCTTGATGATGCATCCTCTGATTCTGTGTCTTTGGCTGCTGTGCCCATGTCTCGTTGCAGGTGAGACTGTGGACCTGTGTATTGGGGTGGGGGGGGGGGGGGGGGGAGAAGGGATTTGATGGTGGGAAAGTGTAGGGAAGAGGCCTGGTGGTGGGAAAAGGCTGATGATGGGAGAGGGAAGGAAAGGGATGTGGTGGTGGGAGAGGGAAGGAGAAGGGACCTTATGGTGGGAGAGGGGAGGGGGAGGGGAAGATAGTAGATCTGGTGGGGCCTGAAGTGAGGGGAAGTGGGAGAAGGGGAGACAACAGAGGGGCAGGTGTTGAAAGCAGGGAGTTACCGCCAAGTTTGCAACAGGGGGTGGGTTTTGGAATACATGTACATTTATATATAAATATAGGGGTGGGCAAAAATAAAAGTCTTCCCTCAGCACCAAATGGCATGCCATGCAGTTTTATTTTGATATGGCATGTATAAACCAGGAGGCAAATTAGGGGCAAACCAAGGGGTGGGATAGGGGGTGGGAGCGGTAAATCCCTGGAAAGGAGGTCCCAGTGGATTGGTGTTTGGATATAGTGAACAAGATTGGCAACTACTGTTGTACACATGCATGACATATGGAATGGCGGGGTACAGTTGTGCACCTTGTGTTGTAAGGGGCAAAGAAATTGTGGAGGGCTGAAATGGCTATGAGATCAAGGGGACGAATGGGGATAGATGAAGGAGATGGGGAATGGTGGCGATTGTAGGGATGGAGGGGAAGGGGATAGATGAAGGGGTTTTAACTGGCTGGCTTTCTTGCTTTTTTTACTTAGTAATGGACGACTGCTTTCAGACTGGCCAGTGGCAAACTCCAAGTTCAAAAGAAGGTATTGCCCTTTGTATGTACATAAACATATAAATGTACATAAATATGTAAACATGTACATGCATGCACATGTAAACATATATGTAAAACATGTACATAAACATGTAAACATGTATGTAAAACATGTACATAAACATGTAAACATGTATGTAAAACTTGTACATGTACTGGTATATGTATGCATATGTACTTGAATGTATTTTGCTGTACACGTGTTTGTGTAGTTTTGTACTGTGTGTACTTGTGCATGTACACCTGTATGTGCAACCCATCTTGTGACTCCTTTGACTCACACAGGAGGCCTCCACGTTCACTTGACCCTCGGTTGTTTTCTCAGATGAAGGTCAGCCAGTCTGTTGGCTTTGTGCCCCGCCCCACAAACATGAAGCACAACCAAATGGCCTATGACTTGGTCGGAGAGGATGAGCCTGAGTCACCCATGATGAGAGGTACTGTTTCAACTCTTTGTCACCTCTTAAGTGCTCAGTTAAGAAACATTTGCAGAGGAAAATGTCATGTCATCAATTCCCAAGAAGTATCGTCAAGTTGAAATGAAGTACTCCAAGTTGGGTGAGGAGTTGCAATAACATGCAATTAAATCAGTTTGCACATGTAGTTGTCATGGGTACATGTACATGTACACGTAGCTCCTTGATATCACTCCTCTCCCACCATGAGACTCCTCCTGAGGCCTTCTCTTATAACTTCCCTTTCTCACCATCAGGCTCCTTCCCTCTCCTTCATGCTCCTTCCATCTCTCACCATCAGGCTCCTTCCCTCTCCTTCATGCTCCTTCCATCTCTCACCATCAGGCTCCTTCCCTCTCACACCATCAGGCATCATTAGAACCCTCCCTGTTTCCTCTTTTTACCGTCAGGTCCCACCCTTTCACCAGATCCCTCTTCCTTTCCTAAGTCCAGGTGCATGTACATGTACATGTACAGAATACAGTTGCCAATTTTATTTTGTCATACATGTGCATGTGCATTTGCATTGTACAATTGATTTCATTGTAGTGGTAGGTTTTACTAACACTGCCATTTTGCTTCTCACATCATATACATACATGTAGAGGTAACAATTTCTTTGTTCAGGTGTTGAATACTTTGACTTTGCATACTACAATGACACTGAATTTGCTGGTCTCGAAATCCATATTCCTAATGCATACTGCAACTCAATGCTTCAGGTGACTCAGGACTGCAGACCAGCATAATTACTGTATTTGTTGGGCCTCAAGCTGTGCTGCTTAATATTAATATAGCAAATAGTGGAGCAGGGGACACTATCAAGGAAATTTTATGGTCAAATTAAGGGGTACATGTACATGTACTGTACATTGGTGGGCCAAATTTTTTTTGGTCTGTGATTTTGGGGAGCAAATTTAGTTCGATGAATTTAATGTACATGTACATGTATATATTGTTGCAAATGAAGAAGTGATGCATTCCCTTTAATGTATGTATGTTTCCATGCAGGTATTTTACTTCCTGGAGCCCATTCGGTGTGGTATGCAGAACCACCTGTGTGCAAGGGACACGTGTCTTGCCTGTGAGTTGGGTTTTCTCTTTCGGATGTTGGACAGAGCAGAAGGGAGAAACTGTCAAGCAACCAACTTTTTGAGAGCCTTCAGGACTCTGAAAGATGTGGTTCCTCTGGGGCTGTTGATTTGCAGAGAAGAGGAGGAGTTGAATGCTAACCTGGGTAAGCTCATTCAGAAGTGGAACAGATTCGTGCTGCAGCAGCTTAATCAGGTTTGTGGTACAGGAAGTAGCCTGCATTTTGTATTTGTATATGTGCTAACCGCAATACTATACATACATGTACATGTAGCTGTGTTGGTACTCTAACGAACAGGGACTGCAGGGACTACATGTACATGTATAGTATGAATTCACAGGCATGCACACTACAGTGGTCATGTATAGAAGATCATGTGTGTGCATGTATCACTCTGTTGTTCACTTTTACAAATCACATGAGTATAAGTACATGTATATACATGTAAAATTGTACATGTACATGTAGTAGTGTGGAAGTACTGATTGGGTTGGGCATATTTGTATGGATACATTCAAGACTGCTGTATATGTACTTGTTGTATTGTATGCTCTTTCAAGCTGAAGCTGTGACCTGTCTTACATATATGTGGAGAGATGTACTATACATGTACATGTACATGTATATATTACAGTATGTCTGTATATGTATGCATCTAACATGTACTGTAACGTATCTAGTACACTGTTCATGCAATGTGGGGCCTAGTAAGATCCCATGTACCACTAGATTGGAAACAATGCACATGACCATATACATGTACATGTACAGCATACTTTTTAGGCTTGAGTGAATGTGGCAAAGTATGAATTAATGAAGTACAGTTTGGTGCGTAAGATGGACCTCCTTTTGATCTGTTACTACATGTGCATGCGTGCGTGTATACATGCATTTGTTTACAGAGGTACATCTAAAGTGCACATATTCAATATCACCTGTACATGTATGTCATTCACATATACTATTAATAGGAGATGCAATTGCATTCGTCCGTTCCTCTGGGCGACAACACTCCAAGTCCCTCTATGATCGAGCAGCTGTTTGGTTGTGAGGTGAAGACGCATACTTGCTGCCAGTGTGGTTTGAAGACTGAAAGAACTAGCACAGAGCTTCTCTTCTCACTATGTTACCCACACACTGCTGGTGAGTGTTGGGCGATGGTTAATTTATGCATGTACAACATGTACATGTACATGAAGGTTAACGGGTTAACTAGGGTGAATGTGATAGGGTGCCATGCATATGCCGTGGTGCAGCAAACCCTCAATATTACTGTAAATGTTTTAGAAATGTTGATGTAAACAAATTTAATCTTTTCAAACAAATCGAAATGAAATAATTCACGACAATCACTAACCAAAAATAAAGTTGACTAAATTTCCATTGTCCTGAGTGTCCACCCGGGGTTACAATTGGACACCCGGGTGGACAGCAAAAAAAGTTTTTGCCACGGAAGGGACCTGGCTACTGGCTTACAGAACAAGTCTTTTCAGGATCGGGCCGAGATAAATCCTTTCGGTCCTCATAAAATGACCCGTGCTAGCGGACCTATCCATTACACTCTGACCGATCCCACTAGCACAGCTCGTTCTACATGTACCAAAAGGATTTAAGCCTTGCTTATCTCGGCCCAATCCTGAAAAGACTTACATGTATACTATAAGCCAGTACTGTTAAATGCCACTAGGTCCCTTCCGTGACCGAATGGCAAAAACGTTTTTTGCTGTCCACCTAGGTACACAATTGTACCCCCGGGTGGACATTCAGGACAATAGAAATTAAAGCTCCAACCTTTTCTTTAAACATTAAATAAATACTAAATCAAGATAAGATGTAAATTTGTATAATGACCACTCATTTCATGTACATGTAATAATATTCATGTTAATATACGTTAATTAAAAGGCACAAACTGTCAATAATTAACTTATTCAATTTTGGAGAACTTTATTGTACATGTAGTAGGTTGAAATTATTTTCGCAGTGTACTTGATAGGGGTTTTGAGATCTTTATTAAAGTTAATTCAAGCGAGTTAAGTTATTTCACTATCATTTTTTCTTTTGCTGATAGAATTTTTAACAACACTTACATGTAACTGTTTATGATTAATACTGATCGTAAAACACCCTGTACTTGTACATGTGCATGCCCTTTAAAGTCAGTGTTGTAATCACATTTTAATTGGCTAAATCATACTGTGTGTTGAAATCATTGCCCACATATTCAGGATTATAATGACACTGTATTGTAATTCAGATGCTTTTCTTTGAACCAGAAAATGCAAAACCTCTGTATAAAGTATGAATTGTAATAAGTATGTGCTTTTTCTCCTCCTTTGTTTGGTTGTTGTTGTTGGAGATCAGATGATATGTTATTGCAAGCACATGATGCACTTTTGCATTGTATATTCCACTGTATAAAGCACATGCCAAACTATACATGTAGATGTGAAGGCATCCTATACATGTACATGTTACATGTACATAAGCAGTGAAGGTGAGGGGCTGAGCTAAAACCTACATATACATGTACTAGCCCGAGCTTTACATGTGCAAGCGTTACTTACATGTACATGTACATGTACATGTATATGTATGTCAACTGCATGTGTTTACATGTACATCTGGCACTCTTGACACTGGAATGTACTACATGTACTGATGTACACCACATTACAACCACATTCACAAGCTCAGGGTGAGGTACTATAATTTAATTCATAAACCCAAATGTGATTGAGTGTACAGACCTCAATACCACATTTGTTATAAGAACAGGGAGTGCTTACAATATCTAGGTATTCTGTTTTCTCATGTCCAAGTTAGTGATTGGCTCAGAGCAATTCTGTAGGAAGATACGTGTATCAACGCGCATACCTTGTAATGTAGTTGAGTTTACATGTGCACGTATGTACATACATGTATGTACATACATGTATGTGTACATGTATACATGTATGTACATGTAGTCTAAAACTGTTACATGTGTGTCATTTTAAATATAATTTACTTTTTTGCACTGAAACAAGCTACATGTACATGTACAAGCTGCATGTACATGTACATGTAGGTGCACTTGTGTTTTAATTCTTGTTAATGAATGGTTTACTAACAAATAATTGCCTAAAATTATACCGGATTGTACATATACATGTATGCACGTAATCACTAGTGCTTGTTTCTTTTTTGGGTTCTACACTGTAGGATCTGGTCATAGAAAACACACCTTTGGGTCTGTACTGGAGTACAGCATTTGCAAACACCAGCAAACGCATGCCTGGTGTGACAAGTGCGGCAAGTTCATGGCAACTGTAAGTACTGTACAAATATGAGGAACTTCTGTTCCATACACATACAGGGTGTACATGTACATGTGCATGGATTTTGGGATGGTGATTTTTGTATTAGAATACAGGTCTGTATTTTTTAAAATATTTGTGAATCAAGAGCTGTAATTAGGTTTATTTTTCTTGTGCCTTATTAGTTGCAGAATTACATGTACCTTTTTGGCGTTTCAAAGTATATGCATGTACACATATGTATGTGGGTGTACACTCATATGTGTACATGTATTTTAATATGTAAGTACTCTTGGATCCACCCACACATGTACATGTGGGTTAATTGTTCATGTGCCTGCTGATTGATTACTCGTGTACATGTACATGTACATGCACATGTCTGTGTTTACAATTGCACTTGTACAAGTACATGGACTTTTATGTGTAGGATTTTAATTTGCCCACCTAAATCTCATGTATGTGTACCAGTGTGTGTGTGGATTGTGTAACCTTATTTTCATCGCATTGTGCGCAAATTGTTTTCAGACCCAGCAGAAAGCTCTCTGCACACTTCCGTATGTGCTGTCGCTCAACTGCCAATTGGAAACTGAACAAGATCGTGAGTTTTGGAAGTTCCAGCAAGCTGGACAGGACAATGGTGCTTGGGTGCCACTGTCAATGGAAGTAACCGTATCTGAAGATAGAACACTTAACATAGTGGAGCATCATCGCAATGCAGGTGCAAGTTCACAAGGGCAGTCAGCAACTTCATCTCAAAAGGTTTGTGTAGAGGAAATGCACAGGACATACATGTACATGTGCATGTACATGCGTGCATGTACTTGTGTGCACCCAAAGGTGCTTTTTACATGTATTGAACCTGTTATTTAAGGGTTCAGATTTCAAACTAGCTTGAGCTCATCCGTAGCTAAGCTTGTATCATCTGTTTGCACATAATATCCTGTGCACAGTTTATAGCTACATGTACAGTTACAACACTGTGTTGCTCAATGCAATGCTACATGTAGATCTGGTGATGTCAATCCCATCTTGTACATTTTGTACACTATATGGTATATATTGTACATTGAACATGTTATAATTCTGCCTGTCAATTAAATCGTTTATTGCCCTATCCTCCCCTCTGCTTGTTGCTTGAATCTTTCAGCACAATTTACAATGATTTGTAATGATTGTACTTGATTCTAAAGTTTTGTGATTAAATATCAGGAAACATGGTATTTGTTCCTACATGTATTTACATTTACATGTAGGTGTGCTGTCATGTACATGACCACTGAAAAATGGTTGTCATGGTTCAACGTTATACTGAACTTGCTTTCTGAAGCATCTTTGTATCTCGTAGTGGTAAACAATGGACAGGGAGATCCATACACCATTAGGTTGTGCCAAAATTCTTATCTTGGTTACATGTACATGTGTATACATGTACATGTGTATACATGTACATGTGTATACATGTACATGTACATGTATATCTTCTTGTCACACTGTAGAGTTTAGGAGCCACCCTACTTACATGTATTTGCTGTTCTGAGCTTGTCTTGGGCCCCTGCACTGAAACTTCTCGTAATCCTGGGTACATGTAGATCACGTGATGAGGAGCACAACTCATTGTTCAAACGTGTATGTTATTGTGCATCTGCTATATTAATGCATCATTACATGTATTTGTTTTTGTGGCTGTGTTACCAAACCACACCCACATTAAACAAGGATTGATTGAAGGCTGCAGACTTTTAGTGTACATGTAGTTGAAATTGTAGGGCTGAGATTTTTTCCATTGGAAAATGTGAAGTATATTAATTGGCGACTGCATACACATACATGTACATGTACAGGTACATGTGCAGTACCCTGCCACCCCTACTGAAAAAAAAAAAAGGACTTGTGTTTAAATGAGCGTATCAACTTAATCATGATAAATCAGCAGCTGCGTGCCGAAATGTTGAACAGGTATGCGGAAGCATTAATGACCATGAAGATACGCTTGTTTAAACATGAGCTCGGGGGGGGGAGGCGAGCTTATATGCTGTCTCTATTGTATGTATACATGTACATGTACATGTACGTATCATAGTAACTGCTACGTATATTATAGCCAATTTCACTGATGGATTGACGTACATGTAACTGATGGAATGATATGGTGTAAGGAAACATGGTTGTAACAATTGGTGTAAAAATGGTAACGAAGAAGGTATGTTTTAAATAAGGGCTTATTGTACTGTGAATACACCATTACTTTCAGCTCTTAATTACATCAATTTACTTCATTCACTTTTACATGAATTGATTACCATCAACTTCCTTTCTGCACCTGCACTTGTAGTGCTGTTCAGATCATACAGAATTGTTGAATGCTTTTACATGTAGTGTGACAATAAGTTTTTCCTAATGGCCTCACAAATTAGCGTTGAATGCAAATGGCACACATACATGTACATGTATCTGTATTCATCTACATACACCTGTAGTCAGGGTTACCAGGTACCGCACCTGCACCACGCAGGTGCTTTTTTTCGGTACGCAGGTAGCCTGATACTTATACCTGCACCTGGTGCAGGTGAAAATTCTAGAAAGTTTTACATGTTGATACATGTGCAGCATAAACAATATATACACGCGTAAGTAATTAGTTACGTGGATGTGGCTTTTATTTATTTATTTATTTAATGCAATTATGTCATTGCAAAGACAGAGGAATACATAATTCATTACAAATGGACACATGATAATGAGATAAGCATACATGTACATAACTGTACATTGAAAGTGAATGACGGGTAGGATATCAACATTCAATTGGAGATCCTGCTTTCTGAGCAGGAAAGATCGATGGATGTGGCTTGGTTAAAAAGTACCGATATGCATGCATGCAACAAAGCATAAGTGAGTACCCACACGAGTGCTGTCTCGTTCACGTGAAAGTTACTCACGAGTGCTGTCCCGTTTGCACATACATGTGTGGCAACTTTTATATGCTCACGACCGATGCGAGTTGCACACAACTTGCATGTGACGATAACTCGATGCGCATGTGTGTTCAGTTTACTGTGTTCTTACTCCTGGGCGGTACTGTACATGTAAGCATTCCGTTGCGACCTCTGGTCCTCGCATCCAGTGACATTTTAACTTGAATAATCTAGCACTAAAACATTTAACTTTATTTTTAATTGGCTTAGGAGATCGCTCAACCAGGAGTGTATAAAAATTGCCCAAGCGAGTCAGAAGATAGAAATCATGTGTATAACAAGTGGTGAAATTATATCTGTCTAAAAAGTGAAAAAGCTTCTAGCAAAGTTGTTTTTTAGTTAATTGGAACAATTTGAGACAATGAGGGGCATACTCCAACCAGAGCGTATGCAGCACTAACAGCGCACTGGTGTTGTATTCTTCCGCCATCTTGTAATCTTTGCTACATGCATATTAATTTTTCTTTTTCAATTTAACATCCACGTGTGTGCAGGTACACATGTAGGACAGGCCATAGTACAGGTGGAACAGTTATGTCATGTGCACCATGTGCAGGTGCTGTTGTAAAAATATTTCAATCCCTGACCTGCAGTCATGAAAGTTGTAAATACACGTATGCACCTGCACAGCTGCACAATGTGCATGTACTTGTACATGCACACAATGTCACATTAGTGGTGATACCTGTACCTGTATTAACCTATTTATCTTTGATTTCACAGTCTGCTATATATGATCTGGAAACGGTAGTAGGCTATGTGAAGGAGCAGTGGATGGAAGGTTCTGGAAACCTCATTGCTCGAATCAGGATTGGACCTGCTACCCATATGCGCAAAGGCGTAAGGATGAAGTGCTTCTGTTTGGGTTGAATACCACATGGCTTTTACCACATTTTGAGCTGCCTACATGTACATGTATATGTTCTTGCAACACTATACAGTGTGCCATTGTTTCATTAATCAACCAGCGGGCCCAGTATTGAGCTTGCTTTCAATGGCAGCACTTCTGCATGTTCATTTACTGTATACTGTATGTACAATAGTATTTTCCTTCTCTTCCCTGCAGCAAGAGCCAAAGACGCAATGGTACTTGTTTAATGATTTTGTTATATCTCCAATAGAAGAGGTAAAATGCAGTTAATTAATGTACATGTACACTGTACTGTGCCATATGTTGCATGGGCATGACTGAACTACAGTATGGTTAATGTATGGTTGCTTTGTACAAGTATTGTATTTAATGGGACATACATATTGTACATGTATGCACATGCACATGTATATTTCAGTTGGAGACATGTAGCCCGGTTGGTTAGATCCAAATCTTTATATGTTCAAGTACATGTACTAGAGAGCCTCGAACTTAATGAGGCTTCTAATTCTCATGTACATGTAGGAAGAGAGTGGCATGTGTCCCTGAATTAGGATGGAATTCAGTTTGTTCAAATGTTATGCAATCCAGAATTATTGTACTGAAAAGTAGCATAATTTTTCCTCCCTTCCTCCGCCCCCACCCCCACTAAAAAGGATAGCTCATGTATATCTTAGAGCGTATCTTTGTAATCATTAATGCTTCCACGTACCTGTTCAACATTTCAGGAAAGAACTGGTACTCCAACAGGATTTTAAAGAATAGCACGCAGCTGCAATCATGTTTATGTCTAAACATGAGCCATGTATTTTGGTGGGGGGGGGGGGGGGGGGGGGATAAATTGCGGTACTCTACAGTAGTTCTAAAACATTTTTAATATTTGGGGCTAACGTGGAGTGGAGCACCCTTATACTTAATACAGTAGTTGAACACTGAAAATCGAGGGTACTACTAAGGGCCCCCAAGGGATTCTACATGTACATCACGAGGATCATGATGGTTTCTGTGTCTAACTGGCTCTTGGGACTATGTTTCTATATAAATAAAGATACCTGCAATTGACCAATCAGATTGTGAGATTTCATTACACATGGTCAAGGCTGCATGTATAGAGCCTGCACACATACCAGTTTGTATGCAAATATCAGCCTTGTGTTTTTCCCAGTGGGCCTGTTGACTTATAATCAAATATCACCTATTTCTCTGCAGTCGTCAGCAGCTGTTCTTCCGTTGGAGTGGCTCACACCATGCATACTTATTTTCGTTCAAAGGGGCTGTGAGGAGCATTTCAATACAACGAGTATGTCCTTATCTCTTAAGGTTGCAGTGTGTTAATGTCTGCATGTGAGATAACTGGAACTTTCAGTGTATTGCATTCATATGCAATAGACATTGTAACCTGTATGCACTTGGCTTGGGTTCAATACTACAAATAAGCCAATTTAAACTTTGGTGGTTTAACTTATTGCAAAAACCACAAAAGAATTATGGTTTCTTTACAGCTTGCTATTATGTTTTGTTTCCCAGCCATTTTGCAATGTAAGGGTTTCATGTTGCTTGTACAACTGGGCAAGCTGTACATGTGTACATGTACATTTCTCATTCATGTATATGCATGTTCATCATACATGTGTACCAGTGTCACTACATTGTACACCATGTTTGTAATTCAAAGAAAGCACTGTACAACAAGCAAACCAGGGGATTACGGTGTAGTTTTAATGTTGAAATGTTGGGTAGTAAACTGTATGTACATGTGTATGTATCTGCATGTGTGCATAGTGGGTGTTTTGTGTATTGTGGTGTATATGTACATTCTGCCCTTAATACAGTCGCAGCAAAGTTTGATGGAACAGTTCTGCTAGCAGAGACACAAGGCCCACAACCGATTCAGTCTCCAACCACTTTTACACCACTTGGTGTTTCAGAGCAGCTTGAGAAAGGCGATCTAGTTGGGATTGATGCAGAGTTTGTGACTGTCAATCAGGTATAGTGTCAACACATGTACATGTACATATACATTGTACATGTAGATTTTTTTTTTAAACATGACATGTATCCTCGCACATGGGCTACTGGGATATGTACATGTATTAAGACACGTGTCTGTCTGTCTACATGTGTGTGTGTGTGTGTGTGTGTGTGTGCGTGCGTGTGGTGTGTGTGTATGTGTGTGGTGTGCATGCGTGCGTGCGTGTGTTTGCCTACATGTACATGCAAAATTACTTAATGTTAATAAAATCAATCATGCAGTTTGTGCATGTGCATGTATGAATGTTCTTTTATTGAATATATTGTCTCTTTAGGAAGAGGCAGAAGTGAAATGTGATGGAACACACACAACACTTAAACCAAGTCAAATGAGTGTTGCCAGGATTACTGTTGTGCGAGGGTATGTTGGCAACATGTCTGCACGTATATCACTAGTGTTTATTTAACATCACTGTGCATGCATGTACATGTACATGTACATACATCGTAGGAAGGGATCTCTTGAAGGTACACCATTCATTGATGACTACATACAATCATCAGAGCAGGTACATGTAAATATTCAATTTATTGCATGTGCAGTAATGCCATACATGTAGGTGTACTTGTAGAATGAAATAAATTTGCATATACAACATGTATAGTGTTCGTGTGAAGTGTCCTTTTTTGTATTGTTATTGTTAGTGTTGATTGTGAAAAATATGGTGCTTATACTGTATGTGTACATGTACATCACTGTTTTCTTTATTATTGTGATTTCAGGTAGTGGACTATTTAACTGAATTTTCTGGAATAAAACCTGAGGATTTGGATGTGGCTGTGAGCTCCAAGCACCTCACGACCCTCAAAACCACGTACCTGAAGCTTCTTTATCTGCTTGACATTGGTGTGAAGTTTGTTGGGCATGGACTGAAGAAGGACTTCCGTGTCATAAATATACTGGTACGTCTGTGCATGTATTTGCACTTGCCATGTTTATAACATTAAGAATAATATTATGATGGCAGGCTACAGGATAATATACATAGGACTGCGCATGTGATACATTTAAGCTACTACATGTACATTGTATAACCACATCAGTGTGTTTTTTCAATTTGTGTTTGTTGCATAATACATGCTTGTTTGTGAGTGTAACAGTAAAACTTCTCGTTTAGAAGTAGAGCACGTATCTGGGAAATTTACTTGTCAAAACACTAGTTCATTGGCTCGTGACTTGTTTTTTTTGTTATCTTGTGCATTTGCAGGTTCCACCAGAGAATGTGATTGACACAGTAGAATTATTTCACCTCCCACAGCAACGGTTGATCTCACTAAGGTTCCTTGCTTGGTTTTTTCTTGGTAAGGTTATTATCGTACATGTACATGTAGCTGGCTGGTTAGTGAAGTACGTGTACATTAAACTGACCTAAACCTAACCTCTGTATCTATACCTCTTTGCATTGGACATCACTAAGGATTACTGGCTTGTAGTATGGTATACATGTACATGTAGTTGTGATTTTCATGTACATGTACATGTAAATGCTGTACACCTCTCTGTGCATCATTACAGATGTTTCTAAATTTTTGTGTTGTACATTGTACCTTGTTTGCTAGTAACTCTTACCAATGTGTACAAGTTGAAAATTTTTAAATTGGGTGTAGTTTACTGATAACTAGGTACATGTATCACATTACACTGGCAATTATGCAGTGATGAATTTGTGCAATATTACAGACCTACACATGTACAGTAGAAACCAGAATAAAAGTTTTCGTTTATACATGTATGAACGAAATGCATGCAAATGGTGAAGTGAATGGGTTATTCTTACAAGATGCAGTGCGATGATGATCGTTACTAAGTGAATTCATTAACTCTTTCACTATCCAATGGTTAGCCAGGAAATGAATTCATATAGGAGATTTGAAGAGCTACTGTGGGAGTTACAACCAGTTTTGTGTGAAACAGTATTTAAGATCTTGTATCGTGCGATGATGAAGTGCACAAATTTATGTGTTGACAACAGTCCTTTCAGGAGCAGCGTAGAAATCGTTGGAGCTTTGTAGCCTTTCGAAAAGTAGTGTAGAATCCACTGCTTCTTTTAGTCAGATTGTAAACCAATTCGACAACAAAAGGGAATAATTTGGACTAGGTTTATATCGATAAAATTAACAAACGTTTCAATCTCGGTTGGATGGAGGCCAATCAGATAAATTAAAAGTTGACACACTACTACATGTAGATGCTGTTTTATATTGAACGCGAACAAACAAAATGCAAACAAACACGAAACACATTTCCAATAAACCTAACATTGCTTTTATTCTAGCCCCAACTGTACTTTAAGCTACACGAATAGGTACAGTGTACATATACCATATACATGTACATGTAAGTTGGTTTGTAATATTGTATAAATTCATCATTGCGTAGTTGTCATAAGTCCTTGTTTTTACTCATTCAGTGCCTACAAATCATTTCATTTGATTAATTAAAGCAATGTCTACATGTAAATGACTTCCAAGCAAAAGCTATTCTGGCATGGACTCATACCATTACTTCTGAATGTGACTTCTCCCACTTCATTGCAATTTGGTCACATAGGCGCTTGATCAGGTGTTATGCATCATGACCCAAGACCCCATCCACTGTAAATTGCTTACATGTACACATTTTCAGGAATTCGAATTCAGGAAGATACTCATGATAGTTCTGAAGACTCGCGCACAGCTCTACAACTTTACCGCAGATATGAAGAGCTCAAAGCCAAAAACAAACTTAGTGAATCACTTTGCAGATTGTATGAGGCTGGCCGAAACTGCAGTTGGGTTATTCCAGATAAATAACTGTCACAATGACTTGACATTATGCTGGATGCATTATCTGTGTACTAGAACATCATCTGACCTAACCTTTGCATGCAACGTTATTACTCTGTTCTTATAAATGCACCTCAAACATTAATAATGATGTGGTCATACATGTGTACTCGTGACAGCTATAATTCCCAAAAGGTGAGTGGATCTCTTATGACACTTTCACGTTTGTTTGGTGTACATGTACATGTACTTGCTTGCATGTTGGTCAATTTGGTACTTCAGGAGCCCTACAACATTGTGCCATATGGTGTAGCTGTTGTACCTATCTGAGAATGCTTGGAACCCCATGCAGTTTGCCTGTGCATTATATGAGGACAGCCTGAAATGAAACAGTATTCATAAGTGTTTGTTCCTTTGGAGAGAATGCATGCTTGTCATATGACATATACATGTGTAGGCATACGTACATACATACATACATACATACATACATACATACATACATACATACATACATACATACATACATACATACATACATACATACATACATACATGCATACATACATACATACATACATACATACATACATACATACATGCATGCATGCATGCATACATTATGTATGCATGCATGCATACATAACATACATACATACATACATACATACATGCATACATAACATTACATACATAACATACATACATACATACATACATACATACATACATACATACATACATACATACATACATACATACATACATACATACATACATACATACATACATACATACATACATACATACATACATACATACATACATACATACATACATACATACATACATACATACATACATACATACATACATTCAGTGCGTATGCATGCATGCATGTATGTATGTATGTACGCCATAAGGAGGTCATGGTACACCAGAAGTGCCATAAGGAGGTCATGGTACATCAGAGGTGCCATAAGGAGGTCATGGTACATCAGAGGTGCCATAAGGAGGTCATTGCAAATCCTGCATGGGTGTTACACCAAAAGGGGTTATTATTTGGCTTGTAGCAGTCAGTACTAGTCCTATTGGAACTTTATTTGCTCAAGAAGTTTGATGAGGGTAGCAGTATGTGGTATTTTTGCTTTGCCACGTAGAATGATGTTTGGGATGTGAGCCAGTTTAGAAACCCCCATGGCCTGATGGATTGAGTCCATATGGAAACATTCAAGGTGAGTAGTTGTGGTCCAGGTCTCTGCTCGATACGGTAGTGCTGGTAGAACTGCAGCTTCGTAGACAGCTAGCTTTGTGCGTTGTGACAGGTTAGGGCTGTTCCATACTGGAGACACCAGCAGCTTGTGATATGCGTGTCGTGATCTCCTTGTCCAATGTGGTATCATGGGACAGAACACTACCAAGGTATTGGAAATGAGAAACTACCTCAATCTGATTGTCATTGATAAAGAAAGCTGGTGGTGAGACTGGTGATGAGGCAGACAACGGTAAGCCACTTTGTTGTATCATTGCTTTGGATTTGGTGGTACTGACTGCTAAACCCCAGGTCTCTGCTGCTTTAGTAAAGTGGTTGATAAAGTCTTGCAACAATGAGTGGCTGTTGCAGGTGGCCATAAGGTCATCAGCAAACCTCAGTTCTGTTATGGTCATTAATTGTCAAAGTAAGTTTACACCCACTTCTGCGCGGAAGAGTTTCCCATGAATCTTATAGTTGACCTGTACATCACCTTCAAAACCAGACAGTGCAGTGTGAGTGACTTTGTCAAAGAACAGGGTGAACAAGAAGGGTGCCATGGCAGTACACATCCCTGTTTGAGTCCGTTAAGGACATCAAAGGGGGCTGTGAATGTGTCATTGATTCTAACAACAGCTTTCATGCCTTCATGTAGTTTGCGGATGAGTGTCACTAATTTTAGTGGTAAACCACACTTTAGGAGCAAAGGGCCAAAGTATGTCCCTGTTAACTGTATTGTGGTGTCAAAGAAGCAAATGGTTAGAGAGCACTGCTGCTCTCTAGCCTTCTCCTGTAATTGTCTTGCAACAAAAACCATGTCATTACATCCATGCATCTTCCTAAAACCACACTGTGTTTCATCAATCATAGTCTCTGCTAGCTTCTTGCATACGGTGTGCAATGATGCGACCAAACACCTTCCCTGGGACACTGAGTAAGGATATCCCTCTCCAGTTATCGCAAAGCTCAAGATTGCCCTTCTTTGGAAGGGGAACAATCACAGCTTCTACCCAGTCCTGTGGAACAAGTTCACATTGCCAGATTGATCGAGCTTATGAGAATATGTAAGGCCTCAAGTGCTGTGGGGCTAGTCTCGTACTCAGACCCTGATTCCCACAGCTGCTGATGGATTACATCACCGCTACGTGATGTAATCCATCCGCAGCTGTGGGAATCAGGGTCTGGGTACGAGACTACTGTGTGTGTGTGTGTGTGTGTGTGGGGGGGGGGGGGGGGGGGGGGCCTTGTTGTAATAGTTCTGCCATAATACCATCTTTGCCCGGCGCTTTCATCTTCTTGAAATGCATTAAAGCCCTGGCAACTTCATCCAATGTAGATGGATCTGCTAGCTCGTTTGCAACTGGATATTGGGGCACATTTGATAAAATGTTGGTTCTCAAGCTGTTGACTATGCAGATGCTGGCCTGTTACTCAAAGATGGAAAGCCAATATAAAGTGTGTCCACATCATGGATGTATGAGCCGTCCATGCACATTTTGGGAGGAAGACGTAAGTCTCATCATTTCCCTACCATTTCAATAAAAGCTCTGGGGAAAAGTAATTCAACGTACGATATTGAAAAAGCACTACGATTCTCTTTCTTTGACTCCAAACCAAAACCGCTTCGTACCAGGAGTTTGGTCAGTCGATCCTTTCTGAAATAATCATAATCAGTTCAAGGAAACTGATGCATGCATTTGGTAACAGCTAGTGCTTCGATTCACCGCAGTGTATTTCACCCTTTCCAAGCACAAGTACAATAGAGGCACATGCATGCATTCATGCTATGTTCAAATGGCGGCTTGGTTTTCTACCTTTTAGCTTTTACAATGTTATGCAGTAGTTTGATGTGGCAGGCCGGCCGTAATGCTCTGACGTGTCACACAGGATGGGACTTAGTGACTCACACAATAGTGTCTTGCTGACTATAAGACCAGTCTCATCCAGCTGACATTCTTGTCCTAAACAGGACTTTCTACCCCGGCCATGCAATTTTCTGGATTTATACCGATATATATATTTATGTGGGACAGTTGCCACAAAATCTTCCTATCGCGTAAATATATATAAAATGTTATAAAATTCCCTTGCGTTTTTAATCACTTCCGAAAGGTTAAAGGCTATCGACTCCCAATTTTCAACACTTCATACTACACCATTTCACCATGGGTAATTATGTTTTGGGGTCTTGCACTATTCCCCCCCCCTATTAATCACGGGATGCTATGCAATCAAATCTAATCAACACTATTAGACTTCTGCAAACAGGACTCAAATCATATCTCAATGATAGTCGAAACAAGGTATATAAGCGTTAAGCGTGTAATGCTTTCGCCATTCACTAATTCTAAAAGTTGGATTTCATGGCGCAACAATGTTACCTCCTTGGCTGTTTGGAAATTTATCTTACGGAGATCTTTGTGTGGCTGTTAGCGATGGTCATTCTGCAATCACTGGGCCCAAAGACATCACCTCTAACATTGGCGCGAACGAAGCGGGAAAACGTGCACGTACTTTGTTCAACTGTATCTCCGTAATGGATGGCATAAAAATTAACGAACAGAACAAGTCCATAGCTATTAAAGGGACCTCTCTACCTAGAAACCGAATTTGAAGCGATTAGATTACTACTGCCGAAAGATATGGAGGATTTGAACCCGGTGGGGTATCGGACGTTGCAATACTGCCACGGAGCTAGTGCCAGACCCCAAAACATATTTTCCCACAGTGAAATTGTGTTGTATGAAGTGATGAAAATAGGAAGTCAATGACCTTCATGTAGTATTGTAATACTTTTACGCCTTAATATAATTAGAATTGTACAACACATTTTTTTTTTACTTCAATACTTATTTTAAACTTATGATAAATATAATTATTATACACAAATATAAAATGGCACTTGAAATGCACATAAAAACCTATTATTAATAAATCTGTACACTGTGGGTGATAACAATTGCTGTGTCTGATGGATGGAGTACTAAATCTTTAGCTGGATTAGTGATCACGAAGCACTTGGTAGGGTTTAAGTGATATTGTCTGTACAAAGCAATGCAAATAAGATTTTGTTCTAACAGCTGCGAGTACAGGTCAGAGAATTGATGAAGTGGGACATAATTAGAGAGATCCTGCAGTCTGATTGGAAGTATTCTTGATGAAGAAATGTATGTACCTTGTTTGAGACTTATCAAATTGCTAAGCAGCTTTATTGTTCCAGGACGGTGATAGGCTGTCGTCGTCACTGAATTAAATACAGAAGCAGCAAATGCATTTCCACAGGCAAATGGTTCAGCCTGATATAGCTCTCCTCCTGTATCTTCATCTGAAAAGTCCAGAAATTGAACATTGCTGTCCTGAACCAAATCAGTAATCACAAACACGGATGTTGTTTTCAGCTTCCTTTGGAGACTAAGACTGCACAGGATTGCCTCTTTGTCATGTAATCCATTATCTAATATGTTTCTACTTGCAGGAGCTGTTATCAAAAAGCAGGAGCTGCAGTCCTGTATGCTGGCCTTTGCAAGACACTTCCAATCCAGAGGTGATCCAAGCACATAATAGATCAATGGAAAGGATGACAGATCAGACCACTCCTTTTCAATAAATGATGGAGAGCTCACAATCACTATGGGCTTTAACTCCAATGATGGAATGCTCTTACTTCGAAGAGGTGCTACAAAATTGTGCAATCCCAGCTTTGCAGAATGATCAAGTGCAAACACACATAAAACTATATGGTTGTGTAGCACTTGCTGGTCAGAGAGGACACTTGGCTGCTGTGGTGAGGATGTGTAAAACTGCTCCGAATGTGTATCAGACATGGAAGTGGACATCGTTATGCACTGTAAAGGCACAATTGAATCTTCAATCACAGTGCACCTGCAACTGCACACTTGGCGAAGATTTGTAACCATATCATGGCACTTGGAGCAATAAATACTTGCAATTTTGACTGATTCAAAATCTGTACCAATGAAATATCCTAATGTGCCTTCATGAATATGAATATCTGGTCTAGAAGGATTTAAATGGCATGTTCCATCATTAATTCCTATTAGCATCAAATTCAGCTTATCATAACACATTTTCACTGCTTGTGTAAATGTGAGACCTTCAAATGAATGAGAGAGTGGCACCTCATAGACTTCATTGCCTGCACCCTCTAGATAAAGCGACCTCCAATCAGCAGTTGGTTTGGGTTTACCACTTGCATAGAATAAGTTTGAGATTAATGTTGATGCTCCTGGGCACAAAGCACTTAATGCCAGTATCCCCAGTCGTAGCTCATTGAGGCACAGAACCACATCCGTTTTAGGTTTCCAACCTTCAATATCACCAACGAAGTCTTTGCTAGTTGTGCTGAGAACTTGTATGATGACCGGTACTGATGCACAGGCATTCTTAAAAGAGACCAAATAGAACATGCTTGTACTGTCCTCTGTGGCTGGATCACTGCAATGCCTGTTGGCAAGTATAATGCAAGCTTTAGCTTCCTTAATCTTTGCTTTTTGTAATGTATTAGAGGACAGAACTGATCCTAGGAGGAAGTGTGACCTGTTGTATTTTGAGATAACTGACTTCAGTTCAGGATTTGGGTATGTGGGGTCAATGAATACAACATGTGTTAGTTTATCACCGTGATCTGGGTGCAAGAATTCTTTTAAAAACTCCTGAACACTAGTGGCATTTAAATGCCCACACACCAATACGTGTTTTTGTATTCTTGTATTGTCAAAACTTGAATATGGAACGAGTCGGTAGTACAGTATTAGTGGATCCACTAGAACTGGAAGAGACACTGTAAAAACTGCCAATCCAGCAATTATGAAGAATGTGATAAAGGTCTGTCCCCAAGCTGTTTTCGGAGAATAATCACCATATCCTACTGTTGACATTGTGACCATAATGTAGTATGTGAATTCACGAAATGATACATTCTGAGCATTTGTAAAATCTTTCCAGGGGTCACCACTTGTTTCCAGCACATAAATGATGCCAGATGCGGTTAGCCAAATACATGTGAAACGAAGCAATATTGTGACTATGTCAATTATTGACGTAGAGCGAATGCGCCTTGAAAATTTGAGGATGTCTGAAATCTGTATCAACCATAAAAACCTCAATGGTCTCAGATCAATCCAATCTTTAAGTAGTGCACAGGCTATGTAAACGGATGGGATAGTGAAGATATCAATTACTGTGTAGGGGCTCAACCAAAACGTAGCTATGTTTCTTGCTGCCAGAAAGCGAATAAAAAAATAGACAGTAAGTAAAGTGGAGATGACTAATTCAATTTTGATCTCTGGCAGCAGAAATTGACCAAAGCAGCGTGTTACAGGTTGATATAATCTATAGACGACCAAGCTGCAGTACGCCACATTGCAGCAGATGTGAAGGACTGTCATAATACGACCAAAATAGTGGTCCACAGAAGTACAGTTTCGGCATGTCTGTTTTACATTCCTCAGCAACGTCCCAATCTGAGGCGTACACGTAAGGCTGCGCAGTACCGTTGCATGTATCACAAATAGAACGAGTGATGTGGTGGTCCCGATAAAATACAGTATGCTGCTAGTAGCTACTGATACCCACCAAATTTCCATATCGCATGAATTTGAGGCGGCCATTAATATTTGTCTGAAACGATAAATATATTTGATGAAACATGCATATGCAATGATTATACCAATAAGGTATAATACATATAAATTCTTAATTGCGTATCAAGATACGCGGCGAGGGTTGCCGCGATATTTCGCGATTAAATTTGACTTCCTTCACCGCGGTTAAAGTATGCAATGTTGAATGCGGTGATCACTATAAATAAGAAATATCATATACAGCGGTCATCCTGGTGTTTTTGAATTTCAAACATGTTTAATATGCTCTAAAAATCGATTTGAAATTGATTATAATACGCATTTATCATATTAATTAAGACGTCGCTGACGACGAAACTCTTGCTCACGTGCAAATGTAACTTTGATTTAGTATAATTTTTAAAATAGTAAAATAACGAAAGTCTAGCTACAGCGTGCCAATGCGCTTCTGCGCGAGCAGGGCCATAGTGAGTGAGTGAGGAGTGAGTGAGTGAGTGAGTGAGTAGTGAGTGAGTGAGTGAGTGAGTGAGTGAGTGAGTGAGTGAGTGAGTGAGTGAGTGAGTGAGTGAGTGAGTGAGTGAGTGAGTGAGTGAGTGAGTGAGTGAGTGAGTGAGTGAGTGAGTGAGTGAGTGAGTGAGTGAGTGAGTGAGTGAGTGAGTGAGTGAGTGAGTGAGTGAGTGAGTGAGTGAGTGAGTGAGTGAGTGAGTGAGTGAGTGAGTGAGTGAGTGAGTGAGTGAGTGAGTGAGTGAGTGAGTGAGTGAGTGAGTGAGTGAGTGAGTGAGTGAGTGAGGGAGGGAGGGAGCGAGCGAGCGAGTGAGTGACTGAGTGAGTGTATATGTGGTCATACATGTAGTTCACTTATAGATCTATGGCTATATGCACAATCATGTATTTATTACACAACATTATATGTGTGTGCACATGTACGTGTGCAGTTTGTACGTTTTGTGTATTTGTTATTGTAAAAAAAACAATAGCATCAGTTTCAAGCCGGGTAACACAACAATCCATACGCATTGTACGCAGCTAGCTCGGCCCCAGAGGGCTAGCTGTTGAATCGGAGGCATATATAATAATATATAGATGTTATGTAAGAGGGTTAAGCTCCACAAGGACTAGCTAGGGGAGGGCGGGCAAAATCATCATGGTGAAAACTCCAAATGAACGCTCGTAGCGCTAATTTATTCAAGTATTGCTGAGTAATAAATAAATGGCGCATATGGGGATTCGGGATTGAACACAATATATACGTACGAAGTATACCTATCACTGGAGATGATACAGGACATCACTTGATATCTTGGGGTATATGCCTCATTTAATCGTCTCTACCTGACGACGTCGTCGACATGAGAAGACTGAAGAAGGCTTGTTCGATCAGGGTTATGCTTTGTTCACACTCTCTGCGGTGGTTCTTCCAAGTTCCAACGTGCGGTGGCAAGCGACTCGAAAGAGCGAAAAGTCACACCTCGCAAGAGCGGAAACTAAGGCATATTCATCGTGGAGTTGGGATTGCTAGCGCGGTCAGGGCTATCGATCTTGCGCTATGAACGCGCTCTTGCGAGGTGTGACTTTTCGCTCTTGCGAGCCGGCACTGTACCAGTACTACCACCAAACAGCCACCACAACTTACAAGCGCAATGTTTTTGTGTGCAAAAGCTATAGAGGGTCATGCGCCGAAGTGTTGGCCCGGGAGGTAATGTTGACAAAAGTGTTGCATGCTTGTAAACACACTATGCAGCTAGTGACTCACATACTACTACAACTTACCAAGTGTGATTACGGTCGGTGTATATAGTGATACCGAGTGGCCAAGTAGAAGGAATGTGCCCATATCATGCTAGCTATAGCCTATATATACATGTACATGCTTGCAGATATACTCGTAAGAGCATGCCTATATAAATTGTACATGTTCTGCTTTCCGCCGCATGGCATATCAGTTATGTATTAGTTTACACACCACGGCATGAAAAAAATTTCCTCTACGTTCAGTATTATCAAATGGCTACTCTAATTCGTATCCATCAGGAGAATGCCAGCTCGGTAATTAAACTATATATAATTTACTAGCATGCCATATGCATGTCGTAATAAGCTAGATATAAGTTATGATCATGAGTTATTGTGTCATGGCACGCGAGGCTACTGTCCCATATAGTCCGGACCGGCATTATCACGGTTGTTTCATTGCACGTTGGACAAAAAGGTTACGCCCTATGATTCGATCGAGTTTTTTTTCATAGTAACGGACTTAATTGCGGCCATAACAAAACACCTGTATTCTTGTGGATTTTACACAGAGCATTTTGATACGGTGCACGTGCCAGTTATATATAATAATTATTATATATACTGAGCCGTCAGCTGTGGTATGATGTCTACTGGTTAACGTTATAATGCAATGATGTGCGCTACCTTTAATTTGATTCTTTCAATCCTGGATCCCCGAATGCAAATTATGCAATTCTCGACCGAAAAGTGCATTGTAAGTGTTATACCCTGGTAAACGTTTTCGCCATTATAAAGTACCTTGAAATTTTAACAGCATATGTGCTGTGTCCAGTTTGGTTCACTATGGTTGTGCTAGCGTGCTGAATTAACACTGTTCACTGATATACATGTATGTTACTGTAACCGATATGTATGCAGGTGCTTGTCAGTGCAGGTGAGTTTCAGTAATTATTAACAACTCCAAACGTGCATGCATGACGTAAAATAGCAATGAAGAATAATTGCCTTCCTTACCAAGTTAAATGGAAGGGTCTATTGCATGAGGAAGAATACCACTGAGCAAGAAACATTTGTAGGAATACTAGTATTTACTGCCAAGGCACATGAGATGTTGTATTTAGTTCAAGAAGGCATGCATGCTGCTTGCTGTGCATGTGATGTATGCGTGTATTTGTAAGTATGTGTACATGTGTGTATATGCATGCGCGTGCATGTATGTATGAACAAGTAAATAAAAACATTCTCCATGAGAAAGTTGGTGGTATATAGGATTTGAGGACAATGGTGGTGTAAAAAGGAAGGGAACGTTACAAGGGTCTAATAATGAGGGAAAATGTATTAGTCCTATATTTAGCACAAAATAACATACATGTGTAATGTCCTATATCCTAAATGTGCTAAATATACAACTATATTACTTATTATTAGACCCTTGTTCCCTTCCTTTTTACACCACCTTTGCCTTCAAATCCTATATACCACCAACTTTCTCATAGAGAATGTTTTTATTTACTTGTTTGATTGCTTTTTGGATGCTTTCAAAAGTCATGTAAACACGTAGTGGATGTTAGACTTAATTTACCAAAGGGAAATGGAGGAGGGGTGGAGGGAGACCAAACTTCACACAAATGATTCTAATATGAACTGGGTTTCCCTGCATGGTTCTGTGCTTTTTCTTGAAAATGTACTAACAAGTTGCAATTTTGATACCATAGAGAAACACAGCATGATCAACTGAATGTTACTTTCTAAAAAAGTTTGTGCTCAGTCCATAAACAATGTTACACAGTTTTAGTGATACCATGCATGCACAAAGTCTGTTTCCTGATGATAAGCTGAGCGAATTTCTTGATATGACAGCAACAGCAGGGGGGATGATAAGATGGCAAAATTGATCAGATCCATGAAATGTCTGAACAATATTGAACATGTTCAGTCATTTATATAAATTGGTCAGACAATAATAAGTAAAATGTATTTAATGCCAAACGATTCACATTTCAGCATGAAAATGATGTCACCATGCTATTCCTCAGAATAGCTAGGCCTCCTTTATATTATCTTTTGGTTCATACATCACCTTTATATTATCTTTTGGTTCATATACAGAGTAGCTTCAGAGGGGTGAACACATGCAAAGAAATTATTAGCAGCTACACAGTAGTACAGCCACATAATCATGTATCTACATGCATATGCCCTATGATCGTACAACAGGTGTGGAGAATGGATTGTTAGTGCATAAGTAACATTAAACAAATCAGAAGAAAAAAAAGCTAACTTGTGTAAAACAAACGCCATGTCATGCATGTTTATTGCCAGAGATATCCAAAAATTAAGTATATAATTACACAGCTGAATCACAATGATGTACAAAAACAGAGCAGCCTACAACTATCAAAACTACACTACAAGAGCACAGAAAGCACCTCAGCACTTTTAAAAATACTATACAGAATGTGCATGCCTATATCATATGTACAATTAACACCTAAAACTGGCCTAGTCATGCCTTAATAAGGACAAATTGATTTGTAAAACACCTTTTAACAATCACATACACACTTTAATTTTAAAAGGCATTTGCTAGCTATTGGAAGTGCATATGGCATTTGTAGGCATAGAAAGGACCTATCAATGCTCCAGACATGCACATCAATGTGCCTACACCCAATATGCAAGCTGTTTTTAGTGAAGCCATGCATGAAACCAGATGATATCAGCAATCACACTCCAACTCATAACTATAGCCAGCACACGCGGAACACACCCTAGGCCTAGTAGTTATGTAAGTGAACAGGTTACATGTGTACATGTACGACACACCTTTGGGTGACTTTATTGTATTCCATGGTATGTTTAGCCTCCCCATACTGTACTCTTTTACATGTTTTGATCATCATGACAATCTCCATATAAGTATGCA
The DNA here is from genome assembly GCA_949361645.1 of Spongilla lacustris. Lineage (NCBI taxonomy): Eukaryota > Metazoa > Porifera > Demospongiae > Spongillida > Spongillidae > Spongilla > Spongilla lacustris. The sequence goes on along the minus strand of OX442432.1, from coordinate 4,036,936 downwards.
CTGTCACTAACTCCACCTACACCAAGTCCATTGCAGGTCTACTGAACAATCTCCACATCTAACAAGCACTTATGCACCATCCCCCTAACTCCACCTATGCCTAGTCTGGTCCATTGAACTGACAATCTTCATATCTGACAACCACCCAACCACCCCCACCCCTTCACCAAGTCAGTATGCACCATCACTAACTCCACCCACACCAAGTCTGGACAGGTCTTTTGAACAATCTCCACATCCACATCTGCAACCATAACTGACTCCACCCTACTCCACACCTTCACCAAGTCAGGTATGCACTATCATTTAATTCCAAGTTCCGGTACATCACATCTAACAACCACCACTAACTCCACCCCATCACCAAGTTAGTCCATTGAACAAAATTTATCTGACTGGTCCACTTCAGAACTAACACCACACACCATTTACTTCCATCACCACATTGCCATCACCAACTCCACCTCTTGAGGGGACCCCTGCTCTCTTGAAGGCACAATTTGTTTTACCATTTTTTTCTCTTATCCTGTATTTGGAGTGCACCTGTCAAATAGTAATCATCCTGCTTGTGTCCGTACTGTTTTTCTGAGTTGGAGGTGTGATGTACTTGTAAGCACCAGGTGTGCAAGCACAGCAAGCAAGTATGTGTTCTGAAATGTGGTACACACATATCTGCTCCATCATGGAGGAAATCTGAATCTTGGGGGTACGTTTAATGGAAGTCACCATCTCCATTGTCCATGCAATGAGAAAATCATTTTTCTTTTTTTTTAAAAAGTAGTTACTTAATACACTGCAGCTAAAGACAGCAGCAGACGGTTCAGGTAAACAGAAGCCATGTGATATTCTAGCACCATGCAGCAAAGCGTCATCAGTTAACGGATGAGGAACACAGAATGTGATTACCTTCGTTTAGTACACTGAAGCTACGTGTACCCCAGCACTAGAAGCTATTGTACATGTACGGGTGGCTTTATTGCATTCCAGGGTACAGTAGAGTGCCCTCTACGTATACTTAGCCTCCCCGTACGTATTAAACGTACTCTTTTCTCCGAGCGAGCACGTTCTGGACTCTTGATCTGCGAATATCGTACGTTGTCTTTTAGCAGCCCGCTCCTTTTCAGGCTCTGCTTAGGCCTATTCCGCGTTGCGAAGCCATCAAGCTCTGCTCTGTAGCTTGCTCGGGCCAAATCTAAAACGTTGTTTGTGGTTCTCTTCTTTGTCTGACGCGAAGGCATTTTGACTCCAATATGTATAACAAACGCGAACGATCCTACTTATAACTCGACTATAGGCGTGGCTTCACTAAGAGCACGGCCGTATGGTTTGAAACACACCATTTCTACAGTAAAAAGTGATCCACGTTTATCTCACCATTGGGAAAGGATACTGGGTGAAATTGTAGACCTATTTATGTCATTTACGTCCCTTGAAAAGGATCCTATGTTGAGTTTTTTTACAAGTGTAACATTGCTATAATAGCAGTTAGTTAATAAGAATGGGATGTAAGGTGTATGAATATCGATAAGCAAGAGCAAGCAATGGATGTCAAGCAAAACTATTTCTGATATCTGTTCGATGTCCAATAAGATCCACATGTATCTGACCCAAAATGGCACTACCGCATGAAATTCTGAACATATTTGCACCATTCGCGTTCTTTGAAACGAGTTCTTCTTAGAATTCTTCACAAATAAAGGAAGAAAAACGAAATGGCGCTAATGACATTCATAATCGGGTCAAATTCTATATGAGAGTTACGTAACTCTCGATGTATGTATATATGCATGTACAGTATGTGTGTAGGTGGCTGGATGGACAGATGCATGGACACATTCTGTATCCATGCATGTATGAATGCATACAAATACACCCCTTCCTTGTGAAATGGACTTCATATAACTGGTTAACATGCAGTTCTTGGTTCTACTTCCTATTGCAGTGTTAATTGATATACACTAGTACTGGCCTGTTCTTCTGGTAGACCATCATGGATGTGCCTAAGCAGGGGACACTATAACCATGGGGCCCTCTACTTCAGGTCACAAAAGCTGGCTTCATTTGTCACTGAACATTTAACCCCCAAGTTATGTACGTACTGACCCTGGTTCAGTCAACAGCCCCTACATACATTTAATAATATTGTACAGAAGCATTCATATAGTCCATTTTATATCTTGCAATTGATTTTAGTACATGTTACAATTACAGTTACTGTGGATCTTCATAAGATCCACTATCAAGATGTAAATCTTGATAAGATCATACATAGATACACACATACATACATATATACATACATACATACATACATACATACATACATACATACATACATACATACATACATACATACATACATACATACATACATACATACATACATACATACATACATACATACATACATACATACATACATACATACATACATACATACATACATACATACATACATACATACATGCATACATAATAATAATAATAATATGCCATCGCATTATACAAGTATAACACGTTTGGAGGAAGAGACTAGACATAGTTGAGAACACATATATCACCAAGCTAACAACATTCAAAGTTCTACGGCATCTACATCTGCTTTTGACCAAGAATGTGTTTTACGGAGATGGATTTTAACTCCTTTAGCGCATGTAGACCTGAAGTGGCAATCTGAGGCTGGGCACAGCACAGATTGGGTGTACTGGTTGGTAGATGCTTCACCAGCTTGTTCCTTGTGTTTGTGGTGTTGATGTATCTTAATGCCTTTTATAGAGTTTGAAGTAAAGGAACATAGAGGGACAGGGCATGAAAAGTCACTAGGAGGGTGAGTAGCCCTTGGAGGGTGGGTGAGAGGGTGGGTAGCCCTTGCATGTTGACCATGTTTTTGGGTGTTATGACTTCTCAGATATTTCTCACTAGTGAAACCTTTATTACAGATAGAACA